>CAUYPK010061773.1:0-22366 GCA_963574355.1 Loris lydekkerianus
GATGTTTGTATCCCCATGACGGGTAAGACTGAAACTGCAAGAGCAGGCAACCTAAGACAGGGGCTATGCTTTTCTGCCATACAAAAAACAAAAGAGGGAATTGTTGGGCCCTGCCATGTGCCTGAGGCCTAGTGCAACTTCCAGAGCCTGACTAGAAGTAGATCCATTGAGCTACTTCTGCGTAGCAATGACTCAGCAAGGCCCAGCCTGAAACTGCCTCTACCTAGATACAGCCAACGTGGTACCATGCCATTGGCCCAACCCTGTCATGCACCTCATCCCCCGTCTTCTTTCTCCGCCCCTTCCCCACGCTCTATATAAGCGGCTGTTTGACACAATAAAGTTGAGTTCCTGCTTAAAAAAAAAAAAGAGCAGCACGACAAATCAGGGCCAGGCTGCTGCATTCTTCCTAGAATTGTATCGTAATGGGTATGGATTCAGTGTCAAGTAGACCTGGGCTTGACCTCTAGTGCTGCCATGGTCTAGCTGTGTGACCTTGGGGATGTTTCCCGGCATGTCTGAGTCTTAGTTTCTTCCTATGTAAAACAAGGGGGCTGATGCCTTGCTTATAAGTTATCATAAGGATCAGGGTAAGATGATGTAAAGTGCCAGGCAATAGAATGAGCTCCGTATAGATGGTATTATGGCTTACGGGAGCGGAAGTGGAAGAGGAGTAACAATAACACAGCTAGCGTTACTGTGTGTAGGGACTCTACACTTACTGTCTCACATCAACCCTCTGAAGTAAGCACTTTCCATTTTTAGAACAGTTGAAGAAAATGAGAGTCAGAGAATGCAAGGAAGTTACCCAAGGTCACCAGCTAAGAGTGGGGCGAGGTCCCTCCTGTGTCATCCTGGCTCACTCTGCCTCATGCAATTCCTTTGACTTTCTCTGAGTCCCTGAGGTTTACAAAGCAGTCTGGGGGTATGGAACAAAAAAAGGCAAAATCCTTGCTTTCTAGGAACTTATAGTTTGAGGAAAAAGGATGTAAGTATAAAAAGATAACTGACAGTCCAAGTCAATGCCAAGTAAGTCCCATGCAAGTTCCAACCCAGGAAAGGATCACAGGAAGTTGAAGTATTCAGGGAAGGTGTCACAGGGGAGGCAGGGACTCCAGATGGGTCTCGAAGATTGGAAATGTTATAGAAAAATGGGGAGATAGGGATAGACAATCCAGCAGGTAGAAATGGAATAAGCAAAGACCCGGAGGCAGGATTAGCCTCAGTGTGGAGAGGGGTTGTTGAGTCCCACATTTACATAATCATCTTTTCATTCACTCATTCATGTCATTCATTCATTGAACAAATATTTCTTGAGCACCTACTATTTGTCAGGCATTGTGCTAAACCTTGGCAAGAACACAATTCTCGAATCAGTCTAGTTGGCAAGACCAGCAGTGCCATGTGAAAACATTAAGATACATGAACATAGGGTGCTAGACAAGTATAGGAGAGCTCCTTCATCCATCCTTGGGGGTCAAGCACGGTTTTCTAGAGGAAGAGGTATCTATGCTACAACATGAGGGACACATATATGGAATGATTTTAAAACATTCATGCTCACTATCATCGTGATCTGCATTGTCAAAAACATTTATCAAGGACTTTCTGAGTGTCAGGGACTGGACTAAGAAAGCCATATATTCTCTTCTTTTTCTTTTTCTTTTTTACAGTTTTTGACTGGGGCTGGGTTTGAACCTGCCACCTCAGGTATATGGGGTCAGTGCCCTACTCCTTTGAGCCACAGGCACTGTCCTCCTTTTATTTATTTATTTATTTTTGAGAGAGTCTCACTTTGACACCCTTGCTAGAGTGCTTTGGTGTCATTGCTCACAGCAACCTCAAATTCTAGAGTTCAAGCGATTCTCTTTGCTTCAGCCTCCCAAGTAGCTAGGACTACAGGGGCCCGCCACAACACCTGGCTGTTTTTAGAGATGGGGGTCTCAATCTTGGTCAGGCTGATTTTTAACCTGTGAGCTCAGGCAATCCACCCAGTTCAGCCTCCCAGAGTGCTGGGATTATGGGTATGAGCCACCTTGCCTGGCCCTATATTCTTCTGTAATACTCATGACAACTTTGTAAGGTAGAGGTATTTGTTTATCCAATAGAAGTATTTATTACCTGTATTTGGAGATGAAGAAATGGAAGTTAAGAGTGTTCATAAGACTCGGCCAGGTGTGATGGCTCATGCCTGCAATCCTAGTACTCTGGGAGGCCAAGACAGGAGGATTGTTTAAGCTCAGTTCAAGACCAGCCTGAGGAAGAGTAAGACCCAGTCTCTACTAAAAATAGAAAAATTAGCCAGGCATTGTGGCTGGCATTTGTAGTCCCAGCTACTTGGGAAGCTGAGGCAAGAGGATTGCTTTAGCCCAAGGGTTTGAGGCTGTTGTAAGATATGGTGATGCCTCGGCACTCCACCCCAGGGCAACAGAGTGAGATTCTGTCTCCAAACACCCCCCCCCCCCAAAAGAAACAAACAAAAAAAACATGTTCACAAGACTTGCCCAGAGTTTTATGGCCAGGAAGTGGTGGGGTCAGGGCTCTGACCAGGTCAGATAGGCCTCAGCTTTCCTGTCCTTAGCCTCTCACCAGGCTAGAGGGCGCAGAAAAAGGGGCTCAGCCCTATTGGGGGTGTGTGTGTGGAGGTGTGAGTTTAACCCTCTGAGGATGCTTCCAGTTTCCCAAGAGTACTCCCACACCCTCAGAGGCTCAGCCTTCCTGCCCCAAGAAGGGGTTGATCTTTCTGAGCATAACGCTGGTGTCCTAAACACCAGAGCACCAAAAGGCAAAGCAGCTTCCAGAATGGACAAAAACATCTCTCTGTTTTGTTTCTGCTTTAGCTTTTCTTACCCTTCAGCCCCTCCTGAAAATCTGGTCTCATGGGAAATAGAAAGTAGGGGCACAGACGCTTAAGCTTTGGCCAGGGCCTCTCAGGTGAAGTCCCACAGCATATCCCCCAAATAACAAACCAGAAATAAACTTATGGATCTCGTTCTCTAAGAGAGGCAGCCTGAAGTAGCATGCTGGGTTGCAGGCCAGTTCTGCCCTTGACCATCGTGGGGTCTCAGTGTCTTCATCCGCAGAATGAGGGGCTTTGTCCAGGCAAGTCTGGTCCGTAAGGAGACAGGGAACAGGGTGAGTTGCTCTCCTGGCTGATTGTCTACCCTGCTGGGAGCCCCACTATCTGGTTGCAAGAGATGGCATGAGCCTTGACAAGGGGGAGAGCGAAGTGTGGGAAGCAGGGACAAGCCCTTGTTTTTTTCTTCCAGAGATTTAGGAGGAGAGAGAGCTGAGCTCCTGGGTTGTAGGGAGGGGGTGAGGGTGATTAAAAGAGTCAAGTCTTGGAATGGCTCTTTTAGCCCTCAGGGAAGGGAACATTAAGTACTCCGCTAGCTGCAGGGTGGAGCTTGGGATCACCAGGAGCATCTCATGGGTTCAGGGAATGCAGACTTCACCCGAAAATAAAGTAGCAGCAGAATGCAAGTCCTACGGTAATTGAATTCAGGATCCTCCTTCAACTTGAAGGCGAAACCGATTAGGCTTAGGATAAACAAATAAACAAAATAAGTTTATAGTCCTATTTCAGAGGGAAGATAATCCACTTAGAATACTATAACTCAAGAGGAGGCATAGGCTGGAAATATATGGAGCTCAAAAACGAGATTATGATGATTTGGGAACATGGATTCATTGTAGGTTAGAATGAGAACTAACGTATTTTAGCTGTCTTCCTAATATTTGAGAATGCCAGAAAAATCTTGCCCTTCCAAAACCACTCTGAACATTATGACAGAGACCAAAGGCAGACCAGGGGCTGACTGACCGTGCTAACATAAAAGTTGAAGTTACTTTTCTAAAAAATATTTCACATTGAAATAATTATATATTCATAGGAAGATGAAAAATACCAGAGAGAGGTCCCATATATCCTCCACCCAAGTTTTTCCAATGGCAACATCTTACATAACCATGGTATAATAAATACCAAAATGAACATTGGTGCAATCCACAGACCTTATTCAGATTTTAACAGCTTTACATGCACTCATTTGTGTGTGTATGTTCTGTGCAATTTTATCACATATAAAGATCTGTGTAATCACCACCATAACCAAGATACAGGATTATTCACGAAGACCCATCATGCTATCCCTTTTCAGGGACACCATATTGCTGTTCCTCAAGCCCTGGCAAACACAAATCTATTCTCCATCTGTATAATTTTATAATTTTGAGACTGTCATGTGAATAGAATCATGCAGTACCTTTAAAATAGCCTTTTTCTTTTCTTTTTTTTTTTTTTTGAGACAGAGTCTTATTATGTCACCCTCCGTAGAGTGATGTGGCGTTATAGCTCACAGCAACCTCAAACTCATGGGCTTAAGCGATTCTCTTGCCTCAGCCTCCCAAGTAGCTGAGACTATAGGCACTCGCCACAATGCCTGACTTGTTGTTGTTGTTGTAGTTGTCATTGTTGTTTGGCAGCCCCAGGCCGGGTTCGACCCTGCCAGCCCTGGTGTATGTGGCTGGCACCCTAACCACTGAGCTACAGGCCCTGAGCTGAAGTTAGCTTTTTTACCCTCAACATAATGCCCTTGAGATCGATCCAAGTTGTTGGGTGTATCAATAGCACATTCCTTTTTGTTGTCAAGTAGTATTTGGTGGCAAGGATGTACCATACTTTGTCTAATTATTCACCCACTGAATGACATTTGAGCTGTTTCCAGTTTAGGGCTATTACAAATAAAACTGCTATGAACAATCATGTACAGGTTTGGTGTTTTGTTTGTTTGTTTGGACTTTTTTTGAGACAGAGTCTCATTTTGTTGCCCTCGGTAGAGAGCTGTGGTGTCACAGCTCACAGCAACCTCAAACTCTTGGGCTTAAGCAATTCTCTTGCCTCAGCTTCCCAAGTAGCTGGGACTTCAGGCACCAGCCATAATGCCCAGCTATTTTTTGTTGCAGTTGTCTTTGTTGTTTAGTTGACCCAGGCTGGGTTCGAACCCACCAGCCTACTTGGCTAGCACCGTAACCACTGTGCTATGGGCGCCAAGCCGACGTACAGGTTTTTGTGTGGACGTCTTTTCATCTCTTTTGGACAAATGATTGGTAAGGGGATTGCTGTATCGCATGGTTAAGTGTGTGTTTAGCTTTTAAGAAACCACAGTTGGGGGCAAACAGACAGATTGGAACATCTGGGAACGGTGGGAATCTCCATTCCAAAGTCAGAGGTGTCTGCTAAATCTAGGCTGGGACCTAGCCGAGAAAGGGACAGATACTTATTCCCCTAGAGGGACTAAGACCGACACAGCTGGGAAATGACCAAAGGCAACTGGAAGGAAGAGTTTATCTCAACTTCAAAGCTAGAAGTTGCTTCCAACTTTGAAGCAACCTAAGGAGAATTTAGAATTTTAATCAGCAGAGTGATACTGTCCTCCAACAAACCCCTAAGCATGCTAGAAAGATGGGCTCCCCAGAATGATTTTCTAGCCATAATAATGTGCTGGTAAATCAGAACCCAGCGTGTAAAGAGCACAATCAAAGAAGCTCAATTGTTCACTAAGGAGTTTTGTGGTCCAGCCCCAGCCTTCCCTGACTGGAGGAGCTACTGAGTGGAGGGCACTGACTCATTCATTCATTCCCTCAGTAAACATTTTTTGAGGCCTACTATGTGCCCGGCACTGTGCTAGGCCTCTGCCTAGAGAAAAAGCCAGGATCTGGACAGGTGGGTCACATTTGGAAGTGAAACGTAAGTTCTGCCAAACAAGAGAATATTGAGGGGAGAGTCTAGCCAAGTCCTAGGAGACCCGAAGAAAATAAGCATCTCACCAGCTAGAGCTTTTTAACAGAGGGCTGACTATGGGTCATGCTGACAAGGCAGGTGTCGGGGACCTTAGGAACAGTGGCTAATATTTATTGATCACTTTGTCAGGTGCCAGGTGCCCGCACTGTGCCAAGCACAGTGCAATGATTTAATACTATAAGATTTATTGTACATGTACTCATTAAATTTCCTACTACGTGCCAAAATGAAAATATAAGGCACTGATTTCACAGAATGGGGAGAGCTACTTGAACAAGAGACAAAAGGGTCCTTGAACAGTCCCAGCTTGACACAGCCAGTGCTTTTCTGATTTCCTGTGCTAGATTCTTAGGGCAGCAACTCCGTGATTCTCTAGTGCAGAGGGGTTAGGAAGCTTAATCTTCAATTTGCGATTTAAGTAGAATTAGAAAAAGTTTATTCAAAATGATACCATTGTTCTAAAATTGGAAAATAACAATTATTTAATTTTTATTTAATTTTTATAATAAAATACTAGAGTAAGTTGGTCTTGATAAAATGATCTTAGTGCAGATACAGACAAAAGTACTAACTCTCAATTGGGGACAAAGTTCTGGAACAAAATACAGGAGAATCTCTGGTTGTTTTCTTTTCTTTCTTTTTTTTTTTTTTTTACATTTATCTCAAAGAGTTTTAGTGAAAAGAAAAAAAATTAAAAAACATTCCGTTAGGGGATTATCATATTTACCCAGACCCTACCCACTTTTTCTCAAGTGGCAGAGTCTCTCTCCCAACCAAGGTCAGAAAGCACAGCCTTCGGAACTCTAGCCAGGGGGTCTTGCGTGTCACTTATCCCATCTTTCTTTGATTAGCATTGTCCCCTTCCTCCATGAAATGAATCCTTTATAGATGTTAGTGTTACCCCTTTCTCTGAAGGTTGTGCAAAGAAGAAAACACATGTCATTTTGGAAACCAACTGGACCCATGCACGGCTGAAAACTTCCCTGTGTGGGTGGATTTGTCAGGGGTCTGCCTGGATGGTAGGAGTCCCGGAACATGAAGCTGGGCAAACGTGGTACTGAGAGAGCGCGGAGGTTAGGTCATGGGGGACCGTAGGGTCTCCGTCCTGAAGCACCCGCTAAACAGCATCTGGCAGCCCCTAAAATGTTCTAAACCTCAATCAGTGGAAAAGGAGCAAGATCAGCTTCTTCTCTTTGTCCTTAAGAAAAAAAAGATACATTCCAGATAATTTCACCGTGATGAAAGAGGAAGAAGCGCTGAAGTAGCAAAGGAAATAAATTAACGCCATCTCAGCTAAAATCACACACAATTAAAACCTGGATCTGAATGTACTTTCCCGTGCAGAGAGAGCAGCTTGAAAATGACATGCATTAGTCATTCACTCCAGCCACCTGACAACGTGTGGGGACACCACCCCATCTCTGAAATGGCAGAGTGTCTGGGAAGGAGAGGGGCTGAGTTCCTGACCCTGGTCCTCAGCTTTCTGTTCTTCCATCTGGACTCCGAAAATCCCCCTCCTCAGTGATAAAGGCATCCAGTGGGTGGGTGAGCAGGTGGGAAGGGGTCTCTCCCCAGAGGGCATTTCACCATCTTCCTTCCAGGGTGGGACTTGCCCAGGCAAAGGTAAAGACCTGGGGCCTGTGATGGGATTTGCCCAATAGTCATTCGTGCACAATGGCCCCAGATCCTGGATGTCCAGAGTCCTGGCCTACAAGGATGTGGCCCAGCATTTGGACATCTCTCCCATCTCCTGCCTTCAGACAGTCTCCCTCAGTTCAGGGAGATGAGAGTTTCTCCTCTTCTTTTCTTCCTCTTTTTCCCTTCCTCTTTTCTTTTAGAAAAGAAAAATCTCCAGCAAAGGAGATGGGTTAATATACCTGGAAAAAAAGGAGACAGAAGACTTCACAAACCAAAAGGTCCCCAGGTGCCCACATACAGAGGCTTGTGACCAGCCATGGGCTGTTTCTTATCTCCCCTGAGGTTAAAGTAGGAAGAAATGTGATTCGTGGCAGGAGAAGCAATAAGGATAAAATACAAGGATGAGCTTTCTGATAGTCAAGATTTTAATCCCTTTGACAAGTAGCTCTCAGGGATTGTGGGATCTTTTCTGTGAGAGGCAGGAGAGTTGCAGGTGGGGAAAGAAGAGAACAAAACCAAAACCAATGGACCTGGGCTGAGTCTGGTTCTGGCCTCTTCCTAGCTGAAGGAGTAACCCCTGTGAGCCTCATCAAGAGGGAATGAGACCCTGGACCATCCCAGCAGAGAGTTGGGCCTCAGAATCAATTTTACCCAAATTGCTTATGCAGGCCAGCCCCTGTGGACAGGGGAATGGACCAAGCTGGCTTCTGCCTGAAGAAATGCTAACTGCTGGGAACAGGACTGTTCCCAAGCCACCCCCTTCTCAGCCCTTTCTCTTTATCTGTTGTGTGGCCAATGTGTCAGAATCTAGGCCCTAGGATGCCTTCGGCAGTCTAGTAGGCTGGGACTAGGGTAAGGGAGGTGCTTACAGAGGTCCTGCAATTACAAGGTCGGCACCTCAAAGTGAATGCTTAAATTAATCCTTAAATTTGTGCCCGGGGCATCTGCTTTGCATAGTTGAGTTCTAGCCATGCTGCTTAGCCCTCAGCCTTTGCTGTTCCGTGTGTTTCTAGACAGGAAGAATGCCATAGCCCTTGATGAAGCTATAGTCCCCAGGGGATCATCTGGACTCAATTTTTACTGATTCACTTCTTCCTAAGCCTACAGAGGTGAGAGGAGAGGACAGAGTCAGACAGAACCAAAGGCATACAACCAGCAATGCCGTTTGATTGATCCAGGGAGCACCTCACACGTTTACCTCCTGCCCTAAGCATTCCTAGATGGGGACTCTCACACAGAGGCCAGGGGTTGGGAAAAGGTGGAGGGATATACGGGAGGATTCTGCCCTATGCAGAGAGTTTATGAAAAGTCTGCCCTCCATGGGTCACTACTGGGAAATAACATTGAATGATAGTTACTAGGGGAAGTTTATCATTGCAAAGCCAGATACCCACTGAAAGAAACTTTTCAAAGTACTAGTGATTAGAAATAAACATAAAGTAGCATAAACCAAGACTATTCTTTCAGAAGGGAAATGGAGTGATCAGAATCAGGAATGACCCTTCTTTCTGGAAGGAGATGAATTTTCTCCAGTTTATAGTGTTCCTCAAAGTGTGGTCTTGACCACCTGCATCAGAATTACCTGAGGAAATGCTCAAAAATGCAGCTCATGAGCCATACTTGAAACATACTGGGCAGAACCCAGAGATCTGCATTTTAATCATTTCCTCAAGTGATCCTTCTGCACACACAGTTTCAGAAACACTAGTTTAGAAAGCAAAAACAGGCCCAGGTGGTAGCTGCCAAGACAAACCTCAGGAAAGATATTTGGAGATCCCTATGAGCTCTAAGATCTATGTCAGAATTAATTCAAATATTGGAAGTAAGACCATAAAGGCTTCCTTTTCTGAGAGAAAAAATAAGGAAACTATAGGGGTTAGAGACAGTACAAGGAGAAAAATAACAGGGTTAGGATACGTGGAGGCCCAATTTCTTTGTCATGTGAACAATTTCGCAAGTGAAATGTGCAGCAGTGAATAGTCTGGTTGGAAAAGAAGACAATCAACAGACATGATGCAAAGTAAAAAGGGTGGATTTAGGTAAATATTTTATTCTAAACATGGGGGATAACTCATGCATATTTTATTTGTAGGTTTTAGAAAGAAATGAAATTCAAGTTTGATAGTGACCTCTGTAAAGATATACATTGAAGCCATGACTCAGTATACGCACATATGTTTACATGAAAATAAAACAAAAGTAGCAACGAAATATATTCTTGTTTCATTGTAATTTCAATTTTGAATTTTATTTAACATTCTTTATTTTTTAAAAAAAGTGCTTGCTGGCTCGGTGCGCATAGCATAGTGGTTACGGTGCCAGTGGGTTCGAACCTGACCCAGCTAACCAACAATGACAACTACAACAAAAAATAGCCAGGCGTTGTGGTGAGCGCCTGTAGTCCCAGCTACTTGGGAGGCTGAGGCAAGAGAATCGCTTAAGCCCAAGAGTTTGAGGTTGCTGTGAGCTGTGATGCCACAGCACTCTATCAAGGGCGACATAGTGAGACTGTCTTCAAAAAAAAAGTGCTTGCTGCAACCCACTAATGGGATTCCACTTGAAGTTTGATAACCATGGAATTAGACTTAGAGACAAAGTCTTCTTGACAACCTGTGAGTTGGAGTGAGGTGGGTCAAAAGTCAAATCAAAATGTCCTTGAAGGTTCCTGGGACTGACCTCTCGGAAGGCCTAATTATTCCTTCCTGTTGCCGAGTATCTTCTCAAGAGTACCCCCACCCCACCCCAGAAAGCCATTCTAGATTAGCATTCCAAGAAGCGTGCCAAATTCAGTTCTCTAAGGCCTCTCAAATGTCCCCCAGTCCTGGTGCGACAGCTCTTGACTTAGAAGACATGCTTTTCAGAGTCATCCAGGGGTACCCACAAATGATGGTGCTTGGTTGGCCTGTTTTTAAATGTGCTGTGGGGCACAAAACCCTTGTCTCCCAGCTTTTGAGCTCTGAATGTCTCTCTCTTCACCTGCACAGGTTCTGTGTGGAGGAGGGGGCGTCTTTCTAGTCCTTCCCATTGCTCCCTCTCCTCAAAATAGCATTTCCCCCAGGAATCTTTTGAATATGTTAAATTAAGCAGAATGGGATTTGGTTGCCATATTGCCTAGTGTAACTGTTTTAGATACTCAAATTCAATTTAAGAAATACAGAGTATAGAAGTATCATTTGCAGGTGATTAAATATGGTGTTTACGGTATTTGTGCTTATGCTTATAAAAAGTTTGGGCACCAGGACTTTGGTGAGGAATGTAATTTCTATTATCACGTTGTTTCTGGGCAAAACCAGATTCAATCTACATCATTTTTACCTGCTGTGCCTTTTCTAGGAATCTAACCCAAGATAAATTTGAGGGCTCCCTGCAGTTCCACACAGTTCTGCCATCTGCACTGTCTGTCCTGCTTCCTTTCTCATTCTTTATGTTCCAAGGGTGTTTGTGGATCCTAGAAGGTCCCTGAGGGTGGGGGTCTGGGGAAGATCCTGGTTTTGCAGGGCCCTCTTTAAAAAAAAAAAAAAAAGAAAGAAAAAAAAAAAAGGCAGGCTTGCCACCTGTAGCTCAGCGACTAGGGCACTAGTCACATACACTGGAGGTGGTGGGTACGAATCCAGCCTGGGCCTGCCAAACAACAATGAAAACTATAACCAAAAAATAGACAGGCATTGTGGTGGGCACCTGTAGTCCCAGCTACTTGGGAGGCTGAGGCAAGAGAATTGCTTAAGGCTGAGAGTTTGAGGTTGCTGTGAACTGTGATGCCACCGCACTCTACCCAGGGCAACAAGGTGAGACTCTGTCTCAAAAAAAAAAAAAGGACAAAATTACAAATACAAAATTAAGTCCAATGATGATATTTATTTAGAACTAGAAAGAAGTTCACAACAATTTTCATGCTCCTCGGAAATTCAATTCCCTTTCTTCTGACACTGCAGTTATCAGAAATACTTACATAAAAATGTGTCCTGTTTGTAAACTGGCCTCCCCTCCCCATCTAGAGCATGTTACAACTCCCAGCTCTTGTAGCCCACCTCTCCCAGCTGTCCCATAAGCTGAGCAATCCTAAAGCTAAGTCATTAGCTTCACCTTGAATCTGCCTCTGGCAAAGACCCCATGTTCTCCTTTGAGTTGTTCCCCAATAGCCCAGAGTACAAGTCTGTGCACAGAGTGAACACAGGCAGAGGTCAAAGAGCAATGGGCATGCCCAGACCAGAGTGCCGCAAAGCAAGGTCCATCCAGTCACCCCAGTCAGAATCACCTGGAGAATTACTCTAATATGCAAACTCCAAGGACTACAGAATCTGACTCTGGGTTAGGACCTGAGAGCCTGCATTTGCATACACTCTTCAGGTGATTCTGAGGGCCCAAGTGCTCTAGGGCCACACTCTCTGCCTACTTGGGTCACTGGTAGACAGCAGTTCTCAGTGTCTCCCAAGGTCCCACTCTGTGTCTCCCGAGGTGGGGGCCTCGGGACTGTACCAGCGGTGGTGTGCAGTAGTGGTGTGTCGTACCACATCCCCAGACTCCCTTCTCTGACTTGGCTCATATGCCAGACTCCAAGAGGAGCCCTCCTCTCCTCTCAGCCTCTGCCCCACCACACAAACAGCATACTCACTAGTTCAGTGTCTTGACTCCTATGTGAAGGAGCCAAGGAGAGTTGAGCCAAGAATTATCTCTAGGGGCAATCCTAGGGTCCCTCTCTCCAGATGCTCTGATGTCACAGGGTCCCAGACTTCCTAGTGGAAAATTATGTATGGCCAAATGCAGAGATTAAACTTGGAGGGCAAAAGGCCAGGGCCATTAAATCCTCTGGGTAATTACCTAAGAGCTTCCAAAGGACTGTGAATTGAGTCCCCAGCCTTTTCTAGGAAAGTATCTGACTCAGAGCAGCGGCCATGGGAGCTGGGTTGAGAGAGATGACTACCTGTTACTAAGACGCACTGTGTTCCCGCCAGACCTGTGCTGTCCCCACTACATAACACAACAACCCTATGAATAGGGATTAGTACCCTCATTGCTGTCCTTGTCCTGAAAAAGTGCTAGGGGGAATTGGCTTGGTGCTTGGGCTCTGCCATTGAATGACCTTGAGTTCAGATCTCAGCTCTATTATGTACTATTTAGGTAAACGTTGAAACTTATTTTCCCCCAGAGTGTTGCACTGGTGGAATTTTCAATGAGAAGATACATAAATGTGCTTGGCACTTTGCCTTGCATGTAGTAGGTGCTCAGTAAGTATTAACTACTATTAATTGAATTAATATTTTTACCCAGGAAATAATCAGAGCTCAGAGAAATCCAGTACTTTCCTGAAGCACAGAATAAGTGAATAGACTAAGTGGACAAGCAGAGTTTCATACCCAGGTCTTTAGATATAAACGCTATGCTCTTTTGGTGGACTAAATGGCTGGTTTTATTACTTACACAACCATGTTGAACTTGATGGAGCCTATGTTGAGAAATAGAGTTTGTATTTTTTATTTTGATCTTTTAATTCCATTTTTCGGTGAACTTTTTACAGTCCTCTTATATGCTTCTATGCAAATACACAGAAAAATCCCTGGGAGGATTTACACCAAACTGATAGCAATGTTTCCTCTGGTGAGAGGACAGGGTTGGGGATGGTGGAGCTGGTGGTCCCAGGCAGGGCCATCCCATCAGCACTGTACCACTTACTGGTAGTCTATGTAAATTCATGGAACATTGTAGTTCTGTTAAGGGATTCTTTAGCATTATCTGTAATAAAACAAAAGCATATTACTTTTGCAATAAAAATAAACTTAAAAAAGGAGCTAGGCTCTTTCCTCAGTCTCATTGGGTGGTAAGAAATTTGGAGTCAGCTCAAGAGGTTTCTCCCATCCTCTCCCACTGCTGATGCAGTTCTGTTAGGCCTCACGTGGCGTACCTTACAGGGTCTGCCTTTCAGGGATCAACCACTTGGCAAAAGTTACTTGCTTTTACCCCACTTATTCTTCCAATTAGTTACGGAGCATCTACTATAAGGCACTAGTTTTGCCTGGATACTGTGGAGGACCATCATAGCCTCTAGAAGTTTACCCTCTGGTTGGGAGATAAGACACATGGCAGAATGTATTGATACCACGAGGCTGGGGAGCTGGCCAGCGCTCTCTCAGGCTGCGGAGCTGGTAAAATTTCCTCCTTTTCACAGTCAGTCTGTACATATTGACATTGGCTCTCAGGTTGGAAAGGTGGCTTCATTTACTTGACATGGGACCCAAATACCCGAGCTCAAAAGCTCAGAGTCAAGTTTTGACCCCTTTCACTCAACTGGTCTCAATGTTCTGCCAGGTCTTCCTTACAAAGGCCCACACATTGACTCTCCCCTCTCAATGCTCCCCTCTCCCCATGTTCCTATAATGGCCACCTCCACTAACCTCACATCTTTCTGCCTCTTTCATCCCAAATCATTTGAGCACTGTCCCACAGCTACACTGCTGAGCCTGGCCATTCAGGATGTTCATCAGCTGCTCCCAGTCTGTATCCCCAATACGGCATTGTATGGCACCATACGAGGATTCACATTCTGCCTGGAGACCTCGGGCTCCTTCCTTAAACTCTCCAAGCCTCCATTTCCCTGTCTGTTAAATGGGGATATCAATCAACTCAGAGGGTAAAATGAAAAATAATCAAAAAGGCCTGGCATCTAAAAATTTCTATAAATTTCCTCCACTTACTCCCACCCTCCAGACAACCCATTCTACTCTGCTTGCCTCCATGGTCCTGCCTCTCGTGGTCCCCATTTTCTCTTCCAGTCCAAATCCTATCCTTCCAGCTGGGCTCAGCTGGAAACTCAATTTCTCTATAAAACCTTCCATGAGTAACTAACTTACAATGGTGTTTCCTTTTTCCTAGTTTTTCCTAAAGCATAAACCTTAGGCCTTTCCAGCAGGAGACCCACTCTCCTGAGCCCCCACTAGTGACCCAGCTTTTTTAAGCCACCAGGCAGCAGCCTAGCACCCACCTTCAGCGCCCTCTTACTCTTTCTCCAGTCTTCATGATGTCCTGCCTGTAGGGTGGGGAACCTCCAAAGCCAAACCCCTGATGAGCTTGCCAGTTTCTCCTCAGTCTTACTGAGATTGACTTCCTTTACTGAGAGCCAGGATGGAATCTTCCAGAAAGCTAGAGCTACTCATCTCAAGATGCAATGCCAGAAAGGCATGAAAACTCAGGTAGTATTCGACCCTATTCTTTAGAGCAAGAGGTTCCTGTGCCCATGGACACCCCGTTACATTCCTCAGTCCACTGTTAACTTTGGGAGGACAGCATCGTGCACAACAAAAATGAGGTCTTAGGTGCCTGCCGTGCCTATGAGCTGCACCTATTCTCTAAAAGCTGTTAAATTTCCCATTTGTCCTCCTGGCCTTTGCAAAGAGGGTCAGAGTTGATTATCAGAAAAGCCACGCCCACATCCCCCAGGACCCAGGGGCTCTGTCTCTTCTCTCAGCCAAGCCTTGTGTCACAAGGATAGCTCACGCTTTAGCATCCGGCCCCACCCAACTTCCTCCTCTATGTGTGTGTTAGGCGGAGGGGGCCTCTGGCCACTCAGGAGTTAAAATGGCAGCGGGACTGGAGGAGATTGGCGTGGCTTGCAGACTGGGAGGAGGCGACCGGAGTGGGCTGAGGAGGTTGGGAGAGCGGCAGAGAAGGGTGTGAGGAGAGCTAGCGGCAAGCCTGGAGGAGGGCGCGCGCGGAGGGCGCGGAGCGCCGCGAGGGCCTGCTCGGTGCGCTCCCGGACGCGCGGCGCGCGGAGGGGCGCCCGGCTCTCCCCCGCCAGTCTCCGGCCACCGCGCGGAGAGCGTGGAGAGGGGGTGGGGACCGATTGCCATTCTGCCGTCGCTCTCAGTCCTCGAACCACTGCCAGGATATCTCCACCTCGGGGAAGGCGCTCATCGAGCCTCCCCGAGCCTGTGCGGGCGGCGCGCGGTGGGAGGGCGCGGACGAGCGTTCCCCAGCCCGGCCCCGGGCGGAAGGCGAGCTGTGCGCAGCGGCGCGGACCCAGGACGGCGCGGCGGGTAAGTATGCGGGTCCCGGGCAGACCCAACGAGCGCCACTGAGGCTGCTGGCGTGAATGAGGGGGACGCAGCGGGAGCGGCCGGAGCAGGAGCCTCAGGGCGCCCAGCTTCTGCCCCGGCGGCTCCGCAGCGCCGCCCGACCCGGGTGGAGGCGGGGGAGGGGTGCGCCGCTGCCTTCCGCTGAGATGCCTGCAGGGGAGCTGGTGACTTGGGAGAGGGGAGAGGGAAGGAGAGCTCGAGAATGCAAAGAAGGTGGCGGACGGCACAGGCTGGACCCGAGCGGCAGGGCAGGGGACGTCTGGGCCTTCACCCGGGGAGACCCGAACCTCCCTAAACTGTTGCTAGGTAGAGAGGGACCCACGAGATGTTGAGGAGCCGAGAGGTGGCGGAGAGGTTAGGGAGGGCGTGACGGGGGCGAACTGGCAGGCTGGAAGAGCGCCAGAGCCTAAGGGACTTTTACCTTCCTTGGAGCTCCACTGTCAGTGCGGTGGGACAAGGTGGCCTTGGGTCTGTCCGAAGTACCTAGAACCAGGAGTCAGGCTCCTTTCTGGCCGACTGGCTGAGATCTGACCGCAACCTGGGATGGGACATTTGGGATGGGGGATGGGCCAGCCTTGGGCTCAGCCTGGGGGCTCGGAGTGAGAAGCGGAAATGGAAGGGTGGCTCTGAGCCCACCGCAACACCCTGGAGATGGATGGGTTGGTCAGCCACAGGTGGGCCGTCTGTCCTGCTGGCGAAGGGCAGGGCTTCTTGCAGCTTCTGGCTGCCAAGCTGCCCGGCCAGCGAGGAGCCGCGGGGCAAAGGGGAGCTGAGCTCCATCTGAGGCTGAACTGAGAAGCTTAAGAGACGCATGCGACCTGGACCTGGGCATGGGCCCTAGGGGTGTTGCTGTGCTCCCCCTCTGTCCCTGTCCTTCTTCCCCCACCAAACGAACAGGAAGGAAAATGTCAGCTGGGCTTTGTGCTCTGTTCCTCAGGCTGCCGCAGCTCCCATCTGTTGGAGCCAACGCTGCTTCTAATTGGGCAAATGGCAGGGTTGGAGGGGGTGGGCTGGGCACAGACTCAGTTGCCAGAGATGGACTGGCAGGTCCTCAGCTTGAAGACCCCAATGAGGTGGGTAGTGGAGAAAACAGCCTCCCCAGGTCGGGGCAGTACAAGTGGCTTCCTGCCAGCTTGGTCACCATCACTGGGGGGAAATCTAGGTCTTTCCATGTCCCCCTTCCCCACCAGTCTGAGATGGGCTCTGGCCAAGAGTTCTTTCCCTGAATAAGGCTCCGGAATCTCCTCCCACTGCCCACTGCTTCTTAAAAATCCCTGCAGACAAGAGCTGGGCATGGCCTGGCCAGGGCTATGTACAGGGCACTGGGGTTCCTTGCCTGTGGACTCTGTTGCTACCAGAAGTCACATGTGGGTGGCCTGACCTACCTTACTGATTAGGTGCTGCTGTGGGGAAAGGATGAAGAGAGAAGGGCACAGCTGGGGGTCTGAGCCCCTTGGTCTTTGCATTCCTTGGGCTGACTCAGACTGAGTCCTTTCTGTCCTGCCTAGGAGTATCCTCCAGGCCTGGGATGGGCCCTTATTATTTGGGAAGTATGGAACTGAGGCCTCAATGCCTCAGGGATTGAGATGTGTCCAGGGTATGGACCTAGGAGCATCCCCAAATCCACATCTTTTCCCTAACACAGCCTGTCTCCCTCTAGGGAGACACCCAGGTGACACTGAGAACTCCAGAGCTGAGCTAAGACAAATTCTGGCCAGTCTAGAACAGCAGGTTCCTCTCTAATTCTTCCCCATTCTCTCTTTCCCAGTGTCATTGTACCCCTGCCGCCCCCCCCCCCCCCACTTCTTCCTCCTCTCTTTCACTCTCTTTCCTCCTCAAACATCTCTCTCTCTCTCCTCTCTTTTTTTTGGGAGACAGAGTCTCATTATGTCGCCCTTAGTAGAGTGCTGTGGCGTCACAGCTCACAGCAACCTCAAACTCTTGGGCTTAAGTGATTCTCTTGCCTAAACCTCCCAAGTAACTGGTACTACAGGAGCCCACCACAATGCCCAGCTATTTGTTGTTGTTGTTGTTGTTTAGGAGGCCCAGGCTGGGTTCAAACCCACCAGCCCTGATGTATGTGGCTGGCACCCTAACTGCTGAGCTACAAGCGCCAAGTCTCAAACATCTCTCATCTCCCTTTCCTGTCACACAGTTCTCCCTTTCTTTCACCCTCCTCCTTCCCTGGACATCTCTGTCCTGGAAGACCTTCCTTCCAGGTCCCTGTCTCCATCTTTGCCTGCTTCTCCTGTAAACTGCAGCTCAAACCATAAGCCAGGCATGCGGCAGCTCCCGCTCTTCCTGATGGTGGGAGCATATGCACTGTTGACTTTGCTGCATCCTCTTTGCAGAGAAGCCAGGCTGGTGGGCCTGGCACCTGCATTTGCCTGGTCCCCATGTCCCCTGCATCTTACCGTTTACTCACTTACCTCCTATTCCCCACACCCTTATTTACTTTATTTGAAAGGAAAAAGAAAAGCCATTGCTTTTTAAAAAATTCATTTATTCACCAACTATTTATTGAGTACCTACTATGTGCCTGGCACTATTTTAGGAGCTGAGGATACAGCAATAACCAAACCTCCATGTTTCAAGCAAACCATACCTAATATGTGGACTTGCTGGACTTGCTGGCTGGCTAGTTCTTTGTCCACCAGGCTCTTTCAAAGATCCACAGCTTGGGGGTTGTGGGTGTGTGAGGAGTTTGAACAATGCTAGTGAGTTATCATTATACTGAGTGACCTCTAACATGTCAGGCCCATCATCTCCTTATTATATAGCAGGCACTGCTTAATCATCCTGTCCTTAAGACATTTCTGACTCAAAAGGATGGACCAGTTCACATGCCACCATTTATCTGGGAAGCCAGGGTTGAGTAGAAGATTTGTGCTTCTGACAGAGAAGGGAGAAACAAAGTTATTATTGAATACCTACTATGTACCAGTCTGTGTTAGGAGCTTTACAAAACTTGTTCTATTCAATCCTGACAGCCTTCTAAAATCTGCATTATCTTCCCATCTTTTCTAGCTGAGGAACTTGAGCCCTGGAGAGGATAAACCATTTGCCCCTGGTCACCTAGGTCTCCATTTTGAAATCACTGATTATCTGCAGTACATTTGGCTCCTACGATGACTATGACATCTGGTAACTTTTACAGTTATACTGAGGCATACATTTTAACCTAATTTTTCAGGAATGGACCTTGTCTTCTAATTAAAATATTAGAATATTACAATATATAAGGGTTTGCTGAATGGTTGCATGAATAAGCTTTCTCAAGTGATCAGGGAGGGCTTCCTGGAGGAGTTGGGACCCTGGAAGAGGAAGCAGGAGGGATAATTACTCTTCCTGATACCATGCAGATGTATGAGAAGCTATAGGCAGGCAGCCCTTTCCCCCTAACTCCTCCCACCTGCATCCAAGTAGAGTAAAGGGGAAATTACTGTTTTCATTCAGGGTGAGGGTTTATGAACTTGGTCTATGGCCAGGCTGATAAGTTAGTGTCACTCATGTTCTTACCCTCCTTGGGTAAGTCTGGGCCCTATAAAAACTCCAAGGGAAGGCTCGGCACCTGTGGCTCAAGCGGCTAAGGCACCAGCCACATATACCTGAGCTGGCAGGTTCGAATCCAACCCGGGCCCGCCAAGCAACAATGACAGCTGCAACCAAGAAATAGCTGGGTGTTGTAGCAGGCGCCTGTGGTCCCAGCTACTTGGGAGGCGGAGGCAGGAGAATCGCTTGAGGAGTTGGAGGTTGCTGTGAGCTGTGATGCCATGGCACTCTGCTCAGGGCAACAGCTTGAAGCTCTGTCTCAAAAAACAAACAAACAAAACAAAACTCCATGGCAAAAGATGGGAGCAGGAAACTTTCAAGCCTATAAGGACTGGATAAGGACAATGATTGGAGGCTAGAAGAAGCCAAGAGTGGGGAGAGTAACCAAGGAACAGAAGGAAGACAGAGGCAGATGAACTGAGAAATAAAAAACAGAAGACAGGGCTCAGCACCCCTTGCTCAGTGAGTAGGGCACTGGCCACATATACTGAGACTGGTAGGTTCAAGCCCAGCCTGGGCCTCCTAAACAATGACAACTGCGACCAAAAATAGCCAGGTATTGTGGCGGGCACCTGTAGTCCCAGCAACTCGGGAGGTTGAGGCAAGAGAATCGCTTAAGCCCAAGAGTTTGAGGTTGCTGTGAGCTGTGATGCCACGACACTCTACTGAGGGTGACATAGTGAGACTCGGTCTCAAAAAAAAAAAGAGACATACAAAAAAAAGTAGCCAGATAGGACAGAAAGCAGTGTGTGGTTGGATTGTTAAGAGAGGACAAATCAGAAGGATGCCTTTATCTTTTATTTCCCTGGGGCTCTTGGTCGTGCTGGTGTACAGCTCAGAGGCTGAAATTTCACCAAGTTAGTTTCAATTTGGCATTTGCTTACCCCATCTTTTTCTAAGCACCTAATGTGTGCTGGCCCCTGTGCTAGGTGCTAGGAACAAAAAGACAGGTTCAGATGTCCCTGGCTTCAAGGACCTCATGGTAAGAGTATAGAATCTAGAGCCACACAGTTGGAATTCAAATCCAGGCTCTGTCACTTTTAGCTGGGTTACACTGGGCAAGTCATTTAACCTCTTTGTGTCTCAGTTTCCTCATATAAATGGCATAATAATAGTATCTTCTTCCTAGAGTTCTTAAGAGGATTAAATAAGTTAAAACATGTAAGGCGCGCAGAACAGTGTCTAGGATACAGTAAGTGCTATGTGAGCATTGTTATTATTGTTGTTATTAGATAGGGGAGTCAGTCCTATAGACAATAATGAAACAAATCTTAGAATACAAGGATAAGTAGATAAAGAGGTAACTGTCTCTGTATGGAGATTAGGAAAAGGTTGCCAAAGGACATAATATTTGGGCCAAGGCTTGAAAAAGAATCAAACAGGCAGAGGTTGTGGGCCTTGGGACACTGGTGCCGAGGGTATTGGAGGCATAGGCTTTGTGTATGAAGAGGCACCCTGTGTTCATGTGTTGTCTTTTATGGATGTCACTATCACACTGACACGTTCCTGCAGCCTCTTTGCCTCCAGTGCTGAGAGCTGGGCATCCAGTGGGGCTGGCTGGTTGCCCAGAACATCCCCACACTCTTTGGTCTAAAACAGTCAGCCTCTGGGCAGGGGACCTGGTGCATCCCTGCTGGATTTGATCTCATGACCTTGGGCTCCTATAGTTCTAAGTCATCATCAAGCAGACTGTGCTGCAAACCCAGAGCCATCATGGTCTTGCCCTCCGGCTTCTGGCACTTCCTGGGAATGTGGGAGATGCCTTTTAGGAGGTGAGTTCAACCAGGTCTGGTTTAGAATTCAGTTTTTCTCTGTATGTTTCTTCCACCCACACCTTCCCTGCTGCTCAGCATTTGATGGACTTGAGGTGAGTTCCAAGATGTAGCACAGACAGAAGGTTCCTGGAACAAAAGCTGTTTCTTAGCCTCTACCTCTTACGTCTTAATGACACTAATTATGACACCTAGTACTTACTGAGCATTTACTATGTGCCAGGCACGGTGCCAACCGCTTTACAGGCATTATCCCATTAAGCCTTTAAAACCAACCCTATTAGGTAGGTAGGTACTCTCATTATCCTTAATTTAAAAGTGAGGAAACAGACTCAGACTTGCTAAGGGCACATAGATAGGAAGAAAACAAAAACTAAAGGAGAGATTTAACTTTTCTCTCTCCTTAGGACTTCTGCGTCACCACACCTTAGAATATAGTGTCCCTGGGGCCTTGGAGGTGCTCTGGGGTCCTTAGCCCATTCTTCTCTCTCCCTGCAATAAGAAGTTCCCCAAGCCAGCCCTGTTAAAAACAGTGACTACCTTTGCTCTTCTTGGAATCTGCAGAGAGGGTCTCCCTGAACTCCCCTTCCTCCTGCTCCTGCAGGATGTGCTATTTGAGATCCAACATTGTTTCGAGCTGTGATGCCACAACTCTTCTTATGGCTTCAGGGCTGCACGAAACTTAGGAGTCAGTGCCCATGGACATATGGTGGGAACAACGCAAGGGCAACTCGCCGGAGACATGAGAATGGCATACAGACCCAGATATGGCAGGGGGCAGGCTTAAAATTCATGCTGTCTGTGAGATATTTCTAGCAAGGCAGCCTCACTCATACATCTTGGGAAGAACACGTACAATTGATCCTATTTACAAGTATCTCACAAGGCAGATCCTTAAGAGAAAAAAAGAAAACGTGGAAGAAAGGGGCAATGATTTTTAGGCAGCCAGTTTGGGTCCCCCAGGAAAAGTGGATCTGTCTCATCTGATCCTTTCAGGGAGAAAGAAAAAGGGAGAGAGAAGAAAGGCAGGAAAGGTTATGTTCATTGAGCATTCAGAGGTGGCTGATAACAGTGTCTGTCTTTGGCCAAGGAGGGCAGAGGTGGTGATGCCCAGAGGTAGAATGACCACAGAGGGCAACTGTTGGGCCACCTAGACAGTTAAAAGCTGTGGGGGAAAGGGAAATATTTAACACTTTTCCCTATCTTCTCCTTCAAACAGCTCTCAGTGGACGGAAGTTAGCTCAGACAGCTCCAGTCCTCTGAGCTTCAGAAGGTGTCTCCCTAGAGCTGGGCCTGGAGGTTGAACGGTAGAATCCCACATCTCAGGGGGACCTACAGAATTGTCCTGTCCACTGCCTGACTCAGAGCGCAAGCATGCCTCAGTCATCTCAGACACAGGATGAGGCTGGAATCTCTTTATTCAGCACGTATTTTTTTTTTTTTTTTTTTTTTTTTTTTTCCAGGGTGTTGTTATGTCATGCCCCCGGTAGAATGCTGTGGGGTCCCCGCCCACAGCAACCTCAAACGCTTGGGTT
>CAUYPK010061774.1:0-14758 GCA_963574355.1 Loris lydekkerianus
GCGTAGCAACGACTCAGCAAGGCCCGGCCTGAAACTGCCTCTACCTAGATACAGCCAATGTGGTACCATGCCACTGGCCCGACCCTGTCACTCACCTTTTCCCCCGCCTTCTTTCCCTGCCCCTTCTCCACAATAAAAAAATAAAAAATAAATAAAAAATAAATAAAAAAAAAAAGAAAAAAAAAAAAAAAAAAGAAAAAGGGGGTGCCAGTTGCAAGGAGATCTCTTGGCTCTTTGTCAAGTCTTCACTCAGATTAAACAATGAAAGGAAAGAATACAATGTTTTATAAGCATCTCATGGAAGCATTACTATATGCTGACTGATGTTGAATAGAGGCCGCCGAACAAGCACTGTACAGTACTGAAACAGTATTGGAATGTATGCTTTGATAGTAAGCAATAATTGGTGTAAATTCATTAGTGTCATTATCCATGAAAGCAACTAAAAGCATCTGCTTGTTTACATTGGTAGCCATTCTAATTTTAGTAAGTGCCTGTTTTTCCCAAAAGTGTAAGAAGTGAACAGTTTTCTTGTCCTAGAGTGAACCAATTCAAGCAAAACTTCAGGGTACTACCTGGCAAACAAAAACATATTCGACAGAAATTGACTCCTAGGTCTTTTTTTAAAGACATGAGAGCTACCTCTCATTTCCTCAGTTCTGCTTTTTCTGCTTTGTAAAGGACAGTTGGTTATGTTTGATGCCAAAATAGTGCAGAAATAAAGAGGAGATGTTTTCCGATGGTCACATTCCATTCATTCATCTTATTTCTTCCATAACCTTCTCCTTCTGACAAGGGGTTCTTAGGCCTCAGACAGAAATCTCTGTGTAGAGGCCTCAAAGTCATTCTAAACAGTTCAAATGGCAGTAGGGTTAGGAACTCTCTCAAAATATCCTAAAGAAAATAAGTCATTTGTCTTTACAAGGTAAGAATATTCTCTGATTTTTTAAAAGCATAGCTAATAAAGCTTCTTTTTAAGAATAGAATGATAAAGAACCAACTAAAATAGAACAAAAAATGCCTAAAATAAGCTGAAATCAACTCCTCTAGTGTATTTTAAAATTCCACTGCGGGATGATTTCACACAGGTGCAGCAGTAGCTCTAAAGGTACTTGGGGCTCCAGGGGATGAAGGAGGATGATCTTCTGAGGGTGGATGTAAGCGTTTATCAGGTTAGCGTCTGGGTTCCTAGAGGATGTCAATGTGGATTATGATCAAGTTTACAGATCGGCCGTCTAAAAGTATGATGGCTAATGATAAAGATGGGTATTCAGGGAGCGTGATTGGAAGAGACCCTTGGGATCTTAAACAGCATTTGGAAACAGTGGAATGTCCAATAGGTTAAATTAGGACAGATTGAGTTACGGATTGCCTCAACTTCACAGGCACAGTGGAAGCAAGCATATTAAAGGAGAAACAAACAAGATATTAGACAGTGATAAGGACCTGCAGAATAAGAGTAAGGAGCCTCTGGTCTTACTGCTGATTTGGGGACAATGGGTCATATTTCAAAATAAATAAATAAAGGCTCTGGTGGCTTTTTACTGTGACAACAGATAGCTTGTGTAAAGGATGAGTTAATATGCGCTTAGGGCCCACGCAAAGTCATGTTATAAAACAGATGAATGCACAAGCTTGAAATCTTGAGACCTGAGAGTAAGTCATATGTTATCGATCTGTCTTCACACAAAGGATACAATGAAATTCAATTAAGAGCACTTTCTTTTTAACCGAGGAATTTTACCATGAGATAGGCAGTCTTCATCTCATTCCACATACACTCAACCCCTTTTATTGTGTTTTTTTTTTTTCACTAAATACACAATAAAGAGCATTTTTTTTTATTAAAGTGAATTTCTACCATTGTAGTAATAATTCAGTGACAACATTGCTAATTGCTGAATAGAGTATTAGAATGAATCACTTTTGAAGTGTAGCATTACATAATGAAAATAGGTTTAAACTCTAGAAGAACTTATTCTAATAAAAAAAGAAAAATGAAATCTGAGAACACATTTACCTAGCTTTTAGTGACAAAGTAAGCTGAAATAACGAGTATAAACATAATTGCTAATAAAACATGATGGTCTGCTAAAACTACAGTACTCGTTCTTACTCCAGGTACTATCCTAGTGAATATCACCTAAATTATTAGCTTCTAAATAGTGCTAAAGGAATCTTGTTGCACAGTCTTTGGGATACAAACAAAGCCACAGAAAAGCTATGGACTGTTTATTTTGAATTCAGACAATAACTTTGTGGTTAATTTAGCCACATTTTTAGTAGAAATTTGGGGAATTAGAAGTCTATTGTTTTTAAGCCCAGCCACAATTTACTGAGTTACTCAATTTAGCTTTAACAAAGCCTAAAGTAAGTAGCCTTACCTGGTAGGGATGCCAAGCTAGTTTGTTAGCTAGTGAGCAGGTACAAATATTAAAATGGATTGTGAAGTGTGTAGACTTCTATTTCTCACTAATGTTCCTAAATCACCCTCATTCCCCCAAACTACCATTTCAGTTCAGCAATTAAATCAAGCAACCATTTAAATCAGTGGGAAAATAATCAATTTGAGTGTCTCTTCAATTATATGGAGAACAAAGGAAGAGAGAAGTAGTAACTAATTGCTGAACTTTCCAGAACATCTGCATTCTTATTCTGCAGCTAATGTTCTTCTTTTCCCCAGCCCTCGTCTTAGCGCAGGGCATTGAACTCACTCAGTGGAGACGTTATGTTGCAGAAGGTTGTCCCTGGACCTCAGCATTGTACTTGGGCAGGATCTTTGTTAAGTACACAGATTCTCAAAAGATGGAAAAATTTGTGGGTATGCAGCTGCTTAAAATCTGCATTTCAAAAATTCTGTTCAGGGCGTTGCCTATCACTCACAGGAGTAGGGCACTGGCCTCATATACCGGAGGTGGAGGGTTCAAACCCGGCCCCAGCCAAAAATTGCAAAAAAAATTCTGTTCAAGCTTGGTGAAATCAAGGCTGTTTTCCTGCATATTAG
Source organism: Loris lydekkerianus (assembly GCA_963574355.1). Lineage (NCBI taxonomy): Eukaryota > Metazoa > Chordata > Mammalia > Primates > Lorisidae > Loris > Loris lydekkerianus. Next base: position 3,005 of record CAUYPK010061774.1, read on the forward strand.
AGGCTTAAAAGAAGCACAAGAACAGCTGGCAAAGGCCTGACTATGACTAGCCTTGGGAAAATTGTAAAGTAGTCCAAATTTAGGGTTTATCTCCCAGTTCAATTTAGAGCAGCGGTTCTCAACCTTCCTAATGCCTCCTAATGCTGTGACCCTTTAATACAGTTCCTCGTGTTGTGGTGACCCCCAACCATAAAATTATTTTCGTTGCTACTTCATAACTGTAATTTTGCTACTGTTGTGAATCGTAATGTAAATATCTGGTATGCAGGATGTATTTTCATTGTTCCAAAGGGGTCAGGACCCTTAGGTTGAGAACCGCTGCTTTAGAGTTTGCTCAGAGATGCTTACTTGCCCTCTTGCCTCAGCGCTCTCTCTTCCCGCTGCCCATAGGACCACTCAACCCCCACTCCTCAAGAAGCTGAGCACCCCAAGTGCAATCTCCTTAGCTCTGAATGCACTCTCTCACCTGCTCATGCCTTGTCTCCAAGGACGTTCCCAAGACTTTATGTCCTACGCCATCAGAACCATTCCTACATTTCAGTGCCCTATTCCATAAGGCCAGAGGTTTTACTGGGTAACATTTTAAGCTATCAATTAGTTCACTAGCTATAATAACATTTACATCTTTTGTATTAACCTGGATTGAAGTGGAACTCATTCTTCTTAGTAAAGCATCACAAGAATGGAGAGGTAAGAATCCAATGTACTCAAGTCTAATATGAAGGCAGTAGATGAGCTAATACAAGGGAGGGGAGGTTGGGGAATGAGGGAGCGGGGAGAGGGGAGGTTGGGGAATGAGGGAGCGGGGAGAGGGGAGGAGGGAAGGGTTTGGGGGGGTCATGGCATATGGCACACCTCTTGGGGGAGCGACACAATTATAAGAGGGAATTTACCTAACAAATGCAACCAGTATAAACTAATCTTTGTGCCCTCAATGAGTCCTAAACAATAAAAAAAAATTATGAATTTTATAAAAAAAGATACTTGCTTAAAACAATAATGTGAAGATTGGGGAAAAAAATGAAGAAAAACATCATACTTAACTCCATTCATTGTGAGTATCCTTAGCTTATGTTGTCTGCTATAATATGCATGTATGAATTCATGTGCTGTGAGTGTATGAACATACACCCAGGCACACCAAGTATAGTATGTTGGATTGGCCTGGCCTCTGAGGTCAGATTGGCTAGGTTGGAATCCTGGTTCTGCCCCTCTGGTGAGTTATTTGGTAATTCTACACCTCAGTCTCCACATCTGTAAAATAGGGATACTAATAAGACCTACCTCTGGAGGTAGGTACGAGTACAAACATGGATACTCTCAGCTATAGTATGTGCTGTGGTTAGGGACGTGTACTCTGGAGTCAGATGCTTGGATTTGAGTCCCAGATTAACCATTAATATATTATAACTGTTGAAACGTTTCATAATCTCTCTGCACCTCGATTTCTTTATCTATAAGGAACTCAACTGGGTAAAAACAAAAAGTCAGATGCCATGTCCTGTGTTGTTGGAAGAGAGAGGGCAAGGGAAAATTATGAACTAATGATCTGAAATGATATTTGGCATTTTTGTTCTTGGGCAACTATAATTTCTAGACTAGAATTAACTTCCATATCATTGTTTTAATTACATAAGAAAAAAATAGTTTATTTTATTTTCCTAGGGAGAAATTGTCTAAACTCTTATGAAGTTCTCAAAGTGATTCATGACCCAAGCAATGTTAAAAACTACTTTGGCATTACATGGTCTTGCTCTAACATTTGATAATTAAAAATTTTATGCCACTATTTTAAAAATCCACTCTCTGTTTTAATTTTTCTACTTGAACGACATGAAACATACTGAAAACTATCATTTCTAATACTAAATTCCCTAAATCTCTAGCCTTTGCTCAAGTGCTCAAAAATAGACTGCCAGAATTTACAAAAATAATCTCAGAGCACATTTTCTTTTTACCAAATCAGATATAATGATGCTCATCATTTATATATCTGAATAATGCTGTAACTTTTTGTTTTGTTAATATCTTGTTTTTTTTTTTTATAAATTAGGCTTATAACAATATTTTAGAAGAAAATTTTTAGGTATTCAGTATAGAAAAATATTTCTGTAGACAAAAAATATTAGAAATCACTACTCCAAATATCACTAAATAAAGACTTTTTGGTGAGGCATCTAATATCTTTTGGCTTCAGTTTGTTATGAACAAGCTTTCCTTTATGAAGACTAGGCATTTCACTGGAGAAAACCAAAAAACAAACCCTTGGACTAATTTTTGTGTTTCAGGCATGATGTTACTTCTACATACTTCATTCCCCATCATTTATCGGAATTTCTGAGCATGCTTGCTTTTGGGCACCTATATCTGTATGATGGCCTAAATAATAACAAAGGTTAGATGTCTTATAGTTCTCTAAGTAACAGATATTTTAGTTTAGGATTTTTGTTTTTTAACATAACTTGTGTTTGTAATAGTTTTGGCATTGTGACAAGGGAAGGCCTTTGGCCAGTCCTGAAAAGTTTCAGTTGTTTTAAAAATATCTCTTCATGTCATTGATGAAATCCAAAAGAACTTTTAGGTTGAAAGGGATGACATGGCTTCAAACTGCAACCGGCTCCCTGGAAGGCGAGTCTCCAGGCAGGGCTCTACGTGTCTCTTTCATGGGAACAGCACACAGCGCAGCCTCATTCATCTGAGCTGGTGGGGAGCTGAAATTAGCTGAAATAGCCTCCTCTGGAAGGCTCTTTAGAAAAGGACTTCTTTCCTTTTCAATAACTTCATGGTTCACACGGGGTTTCAGTGGGATGTGCAGGCAGACATCCTCCTAAAATGTCTCAGATGAAGTCCCTGATATCCAGCGGATGCCGGCCGTGGGTCAGCTTGGACTCTGCAACCTCCAAGGGTCCTCAAACTGCGCCCCACGGGCCACATGAGGCAGTGTGATTATATTCGTTCCCGTTTTTTTTTTTTTGTTTTTTTTTTACTTCAAAATAAGATGTGTACAGTGTGCATAGGCATTTGTTCATAGTTTTTTTTTTTTTTTTTTTTACAACTATAGTCCGGCCCTCCAATGGTCTGAGGGACAGTGAACTGGCCCCCCGTATAAAAAGTATGAGGACGCCTGCGTGGTAGAATCTAATATTTTCAAATACCCATAAGAGCCCCCAAATAGGATGTTTCCAATTAAAACTGTAAAATGTGTGGGTGACTTTTGCATTCTTTCACTGTAACCTGAACGCAAAAGAAATTTTCTGTGAATTCATTCTGACAAATGCTTTTAAACATCTGTCTGATCAATCACCACTTTAAAGTCATGCCTTTCCAAAAATAAACCACCTCTACCTCGTATTTCACTTGCCCTTCTACCCTCTCACCCATAATGATTCCCTGTTGGCTGATAATTACCTGTGATGCAGACGGACCTGCCAGAGTGCGTCATCAACGGCTGTGTACAGGAGCAGGTAGAGAACGGGAGACGTGTCTGTGAATGTCTACGTAAGGTGGCCCGCTGGGGCTGAATGTGGACTTTTGAGTGGTGTTATTTCTTGTGCAGCTCCATGAAAATAGCAAACCCAATGGCCTGGCAGAACCTTTCACCCTGTAAGGCCTGTGGACTGTGTCCTGTAGATGATGATTACAGCCATGCCTTGCTATGCTTGTTCCTTGGTACAGCAGGAAAGAAGGGGGTTGCTGGGAGGATTTGCTGCTGCAGGCCTAAGCAGGACCTCGCCCCACCAGGGTCTGCAGTGGCTTACTCAGAGCCACTCTGGATGCTGATAGGCCTGCCCCAGAGGACTGCCGCACCCAGCACAGCAGCAAAAACATTCCCACTGAGCAGCCTGTGATTTACTGAGTCCCATTCCAGGTCATCTAAGACTCTCTCTGGGATAGGCTCAGCCAAGAAGAATAACTACTGTGTTATGAGAAAAGAGCAGTGAGCTGAGACTTCCTGTGAAATAGCCTAGTATATTCTCTGCATTTCTTTCTGGAGGTGAATTAGTAAGATTTATACAGGAATAAAGGTGACACTTCAATACCTAACCTACGTTGCTTTTTAAACATAAGGGCGCAATTTATGTGGAAAACATGTTTTAGAATTCTTCAGTAGAACAAACATACAAGCCAGTGGAATTTAACTAGAAGATGGTGATTTTCTTTTTTTAAAAAAACTTACTTATAAATGACAAATGTATTATGATGAGTCTTGTATGTGGTATATATAATCACAGTAAATTAAAGTCTCTAAATTAATTTAGGCTCCAAGGATTAAATCCCAATTAAGCTAAAATTCATTAACTGAAAGACAGGGGTGTCCCTGAAGTTTCCTCTGTGGTTTACTCAGCACCATTGCTACAGCCTTCTGTAGAACCAGGAGGGATGTCTAACCTGGGTTCTGACCCAGCTCCCACCGGCTAAATGAGGAAACAAAAGGAGTGCTGTCAGAATATTCCACGTAAACCTTGATCAGACGTTCTTCAGCTCGAAAAAGGATGCGGATATTGCATCTTACTTGTCTGGCCTTAGTATTCTCATGCCTATTTAGTAACTTGACTTACTTTTTTTATATCTCATTTCAGTTAGTGGCCACTCACTATAGTAATGATGACACTAACCTGTTATGGAGTCCATGTGATTTCATGGACCTCATCTGCTTTAATACTCCCACCATAAGGTAAGTTTTGCTATTGTCACGAATAAGGAAACTGAGAACCAGAGAAACAAAAGAAAAACTAAAGTCACATGACTAGTAACCTGTGGGAATCCAACCTCCCTCAGTCTGACATGTGCCTGCTTCTGAAAGACTGTTTTTCACACTGTTAGACCTCCATCTCTTCTTCCATAGTCCTTACATCAAGAAGGGACCCCTTAGAGCTGCTGTCTGATACATAGCTAATAGCCATAGGTGGCTATTTATTCATTCATTCATTTATTTATTTATTTTGAGACAGAGTCTCACTATGTCACCCTCAGTAGAGTGCTGTGGCATCACAGCTCACGGCAACCTCAAACTCTTGGGCTTAAGTGATTCTCTTGCCTCAGCCTCCCAAGTAGCTGGGACTACAGGCGCCCGCCATAATGCCCAGCTATTCTTTGTCACTGTTGTCATTGTTGTTTAGGTGGCCCCAGCTGGCTTCAAACCTGGTACCCTGGGTGTATGTGGTGGTGCCGTAACCACTGTGCTATGGGAGCTGAGCCCACAGGTGGCTATTTAAATTTCTCTCTTTTAAGCCCCATTTATGCTCTTTTAATTCTGAAATACAATAAAAATATAACTTTCTACTTATTTACTGTGGATTAAGTGAGTAAGAAAGCATTTTAAATAAACAATTCTGGTGTCATTTGTGCCATTTATTTATAGTTGTTGCAGTTAAGCAATAACTGTTAACTATACGTTACCAGAAAGCCACTTCTTAAAATGGGCATCAGGCAGGACTCATACTTATTACTTCTGTTTTGTTTGCTTACTGAAAATCATCTGAATTCTCTCTGATTATATCCTAAATTTTTACTTTTTAAAAATTCTTGGTGCTAAAGCATAAATATTAGAAACCCAAAACTCATACTCTCATAAAAGGAATAATGGCATTTATATCATAGATAAAAAATACATTTTAATTTATTTCAAATTCCAAAAATGTCTTGGGAAAAGAGTCAAAGAAGAAATTTCATATTTACTACAATTTACTTGGATAGAATTTTATATCCAGAATAAAGAGGATATCGAACAGGTGTACAGGAAAATAAAGCAAAGGTCTGGTGTTAGTAATATCTCTGAAGCACAAATAGACATTTTTTTCCCTTTCGAAAGTCTGCCTTGATTTTGAGGAACCTCTGGAGCATGTCTGACAGGCAAAACTGAAGTTGTCACGAGCTGCTTACACAAGAGTCCCACGGTGGCCACGGGGAATACACAATGTCTAATAAGGTTTTAGGATGATTTGTTCGACTGAAGCTTCCATCAGACACACAGTTCTTTAATTATGATTCCCCCTAGAGACTAACTAAGCAGGGTTTCCCAATCTTAAAAAAAAAAAAAAAAAAAGTCCTCTTGAGCATGTATAAATTCATAAAGTAGAAAGTAAATGCTGCTTTCATTCCTGGAAGATAATTTGCCAGCTGAAGTGAGGCTAGATGGCAAATGTCACCTGTATCTGGAATTCTAAAGATTTCTCCTGATTTCAGAGGCTAAGGAAGGAAGCTGACTTGACTGAGGTGTGCAGAGAGCAGGGTACAAAGCAAGGAGAATGAGACGTGACCCCAGAAGCTGGGGAAGAAGATCCTCAGGAGTGCTGTCCATGACTGGCAATGACTCAGCGATATTGTGTGTGATTGAGGACACGTTTTTGGAAACTAACGCGCTTCAGTGAAAAAGAGGAGATGAACGTATTGTTCCACTTCAGCTCAAACAATACAAAAAGATCAACCTCATTCATAAAAGGGAAACTAAAACTATAATGAGAGACTATTTTTCATTGATTTGAATGGTAAATATTAAAAACTTCATCATGCACTATATCATAAAATATACTGAGAATATGTAAAAAAAAATAGTCATGGGAGGGCAAGTTTGGGGACAGATTGTATTTTTGAGAACAAGTTAGTAATATCTCTTTAACTTAAAAGCACATATCCTCTCTGACTTAGGAATTCCACCTCCAAATAAAATTCTACAGATACAACTACTTTATTTGAACAAATAATTAAGTAAAAGAAAAGTCATTGCAGCTCTGCAGACAATGGCAAAATATGGGAAACAACTTACACACCTACCAATAGGAAATGGTTAAATCTCATCCACACACTAAATCACAGTTATTAAGAGCAGTGTGGCAAATCTGCATGCACAGGTGGGAATCAATCTCCCTGCTATATTATTAAGGAAAATAAGCAAAAAAGAGACTTGGGTATGTCTTAGCATTTGGGTAAACACATAAAAGGTTTCCATCAGGAAATGCAAGAGGAGCAGCTGCCTTTGGGAAAGGGAAGTCGTGAACTGAAAACCGAGGAGGCAAGGGGTTTCACAGTACATAGATATCTTTGGCTATTGAAGAGATTTTTATTCATTTGCTTGCATTACCTATTCACAGAAATTAATCAATCATTCTGTTAGAGAAGATGGAAAAGAACAACTATTTAAAACAGGTTGCAAAGTCAGATAAAATTGTACCCATCCAATGGCTTTGAGAAGTGATACTCAAATATCTTGGTCTCAAGACCTCTTCATACTTTGAAAAATGATTTAAGACCCAAAGGTTTTGTTTGTTTGTTTCTGTGGAATATTTGCCATTTTAAAACTGAGACATCTAAAAATATTTATTTACTAATCATTTTCAAAAACAATAATAAACATATTTTTATAAAAAGTAATTGTTTTTCATAAAAGGTAAGAAGAGTGACATTTTGCTAGCCTAATAGAAGACAGCTGGGTCCTCATAGCTGGTCCTGTAATCAGTGTATTGCAACCTGACATGTGTCACATATGTAGCTTGCAAAGAACTCCACTGACAAAATGGTAGGTGACATGTTAATATTATTATGTATGGTCTAACTGACCCCTAAAGGGGTTCCAGGAACTAAGATCCACTGGTCAGTATGAAAACAGACTATTAAAACTGACTACTTATGATAGGAAAAAGACACCTTTTTTAAAGCTAAATTTCACTTTTCAGAACTCTCTAACTTTGTAGCAATGTTTGCCTAACATACAGGTTTACAGATCTCAAAGAAGGCCATAGTGCCTGATAAAGGCAATTTTCCAGGAACAACAGTCTACCAGGTTCAGTTCTCCAGGGGAATAATACTAGCAAAATGTTCTTTGTGCAGCATATTTTCTAATACTAGCCAAACAAGATTATCTTTTCGGAAATAAAATTCTAGCTCTAATGTATTAATAGTTCAATTTAAGAAATATCAAACTACTTTCTACTCCCCTCTAAAACCATCACATTCATATTATTCAGCCTAATAGAATGGGAATATCTGGAAGGGGCTAATAAAAGTAGTTATCAGTGCAAAGGAAAATAACAGTAATTTATCCTTTCAGCAAATTTTTTGAATGCACATTGTGATCATTTATGGAGCTCTGGGCTGATGAGAGATGGGTCAGCAAAATAAGCCTACAACCTGTCTTCATAGTGTGGACAGTCTGGCTAATAGAAATTAATCAAAAAAATCATAAATTACTAGCATTAACGAAATAAAACTGGAGTAGCTCTGAGAGCCTATAACCAGGCCACCTGCTAAGGTTGGGGAATTGGGAACATGTTCTCAGAAGAAGTGAGATTTCAACCAAGATTCACAGGAAGTGTGGGAGCTACTAGGCAGTGGAGGTTGAGGTTGAAGATGTTCCTGCATGCAGCAGAAACAAATGCACAACTCTGAGTTGGAATGGAGTATGGCACTTTCCAGGTGCTGAAATTAGAGCAGCCTGGTCAAACTGCAAAGAGCAATGTCAAGAGTGCTGCAAGACTGGCTATCAGCATAGCCTGAGGTCAGAACATGCAGATTCTTGAATGGCACGGTAAGGGTTGTAACAGGAAGCTATTGAAAAGTATCATGGACTTCTTTTTTTTTAGTTTTGTTGGTATGTTTACTGAATGCAAGGTAGGGTGGCCTTGCAACTAGCCTAATGGTCAGTTTCCTCATAACCCCCAGTAGAAAGTAAACCTTACTACCTGTTTGCTTGAGGGTCAAAGAATATCCCCTGAGCTCAATCAACAATGTATAGTACAGCATTTTAGGTCCTCAAAGTGAATGTCACTTGAAATTGCTACCAAAATCTTCAGGAAAAAGTGAATTGTCAGGATGGTTATCTACGATATATAAGGAATATTAACACACTTCTAATCTTCTTGTTCTAAGATGTCATAGTATCTTGATACTATGACAAGACATAGATGTCTTGTTCCACACTTAGACCATAGCATCTTAACTTTTGAATCATCTAGTTCAGCTTCACTGTTCCAGTCTCATCTCCTAACCAACGTTGTTTTGATGGAGTACTATGGTAGATCGCTTGGATTTGTTGATAGCATGCTATTAGGACAAGGTCTATTACATTATTTAGAGTTTCCCATAAAATCCCATGTGGGAAAAAACATTGCTTCAATTTAGTACCCATAGCACATGGTTTCTCTCAAGGAACTGATACATTTCTTTCTTTGCATTAATGAGAACAAATTAAATTGCTACATTGGCCTAACATTTGCGGCTAGAGTTAAAACTTAAGTTCAATGGCTTTACCCACAGTAACTCTCCTTTGCGGCTAGAGTTAAAACTTAAGTTCAATGGCTTTACCCACAGTAACTCTCCTGCTTTCTCTTTTTTGCCTCATTTCAGTGATACATTTTGCTTATATTCTATCAACTTAAAATATCTTTCTTTTCTTTTTCTTTCTTTCTTTTTTTTTTTTTTGAGACAGTCTCACTATGTTGCCCTTGGTAGAGTGCCCTCGGGTCACAGCTCACAGCAACCTCAAACTCTTAGGCTCAAGTGATTCTCTTGCTTCAGTCTCCTGAGTAGCTGGGACTACAGGCGCCTGCTACAATGCCTGGCTATTTTTTTGTTGTAGTTGTCATTGTTGTTTAGCAGGCCTGGACTGGGTTTGAACCTGCCAGCTCTGGTGTATGTGGCCCTTACCCTAATGACTGAGCTATGGGTGCTGAGCCCTAAAATATGTTTCATAAGCTATCACTAATTCTTTTATGACATGACATGGTGAAACCTATACACATGTAACAAACCTATATGTTCTGTTCTAAGAAGTTCACCCAATATATGGACAAGAGCTTCAGAAATAAGACCTCTTTTCTATTAACCTTGCTAAAAGGTGGAAAGGCAAAAAAGGGTTAATGTCTATTTGTACCACTGCAGGAATGACTAAACATTACATAATTAAAAAAAAAAAAAGAATAAAAAAGGAAGCTTAAGGGGCTACCGATTTACCTTACTGACATAGTTTCATAATAAAAATCAGGCTGGTGACAACAAACATATGGGCCATGGCCTCGCTCCAAGTGACTGAAGTTCATTCAAGATCACAAATGATTTACTAAGGCTCACTCACCACTATTGCCAAGACAAGGAGATAGTATTGAAATGTGCATTTCAAGCCAAATTAAATGCTTTCTTGTCCAAGAGAGGTGAAACTAGGACAGCAGAAGAGAGATATAACAATGAGTAGAAGACTTGAGAGCAGCGGTTCTCAACCTGTGGGTCGCGACCCCTTTGTAACAATGGAAATTCATCGCGGCCTTAGAAAGGTTGAGAACCACTGCTCTAGAGAGACTATGAAAAAACATTTCAAGTAAGAGGGCAAGTGTGTGCAGTTGCCACCTTGTTTATAGATGGATGTTAATTCATCCTTGTCAGTTATTATCTACACACATTTTAAACACATACTGACATACTTACACAAACATGGGACATGACTGTTCTATAGACAGAACATAGTCAGAATTCTGAGATGACCCTCAGTGACCAATGTCCTTGTGACATCCTTCCTCTGGAGAATGGTCAAGAGCTTTAATTTTCTTTTAACCAGTGGAATATGGAAAAGGTAAGGGATTGTTCAGATGTAATTAATGTCCTTAATCAGTTGACTTTAAGTTAATCTAAAGGGAAGTTGTTCTGGGTGTATTAGGCCTAAGCAGGTGAGCACTTCAAAAAAGAGTCTAGAAGTTAGAGTCTGTTTCACTTGCTGATGCTGAAGAAGCGAGCTTCCATGAATTTTACAGTTTTAAAGAAATTAATTCTGCCAACAACAATGTGAGCTTTAAAGAAGAGCCACAGCCTCAGATAACACCTCAACTCGGTCTAGCACCTTGATAAAAGCCTTTTTTTTTTTTTTTTTTAAAGCCTTTTGAAACCCTGAGCAGAAGACCCAGGTAAGCCAAAGCCAGTATCCTGACCCACCGAAACTATAAAACAACAAATACATATATGGTGTCTTAAAGTGCTAATTTTGTGGTCGTTTGTTATACCGCAATAGAACATTAGCATAGTGATTTTTAATTCTTTGTAAAAGGTACCATACTAAAAGCATATGTGCTGCTTTATTAGTACAATTTCAGTATTTTAGCATGCATTGGTGAAAAAAATCTATGGGTTTACACATACACACATATCTCTAAACTCAGATTTGTTATTAAGGGAGAAAAGGCAAACTTGTTTTCATTATTTCCTTATCTTTGCCTCCAAATTTGCTCCATCTTTTGTCCTACCCATGTTAATTAAAGACAAATCCTTTCATTTAGTGGTCCAATAGCAACCTCAGAATCATCACTGACTACTTACTGCCATAACCCCTTCTAACAAATCAGTCAGCAAGTCCTACCACTTCCTTGTAACATTTCCCATCCTTCTTGAGCTCTACATCTACTGCTTCCCTTCCGCTCTTCCTTGAACCACACAACCCTTCTATCTTATCTCCTGTCCATAATTTCCCTTCCAGTCCAAGAGGTCTGCCTGGAATAAATGGGGAAGAAGTGAAAGAAGTGGAACGGAACTAGACTAGAGATGAAATAACAAATATGCTCAGGAGGTGATGGTGACTATACTGACCTTGTTATGGGTTTTGAACATGATCTTGAAAGCAATGGGAAACTACTGCGGAGGGGGGGAGGGAGAGGGAGAGGGAGGGAGAGGGAGAGGGAGGGAGAGGGAGTGAGAGGGAGAGGGAGGGAGAGACAGCCTAAGCCTTCCTCCCAGGAAGTCATTCTGAATTAGAAAAAGAAAGATCTAGAACAAGTC
>CAUYPK010061775.1:0-79660 GCA_963574355.1 Loris lydekkerianus
ATGTGCCTGAGGCCTAGTGCAACTTCCCGAGCCTGACTAGAAGCAGATCCATCGAGCTACTTCCACGTAGCAACGACTCAGCAAGGCCCGGCCTGAAACTGCCTCTACCTAGATACAGCCAATGTGGTACCATGCCACTGACCCGACCCTGTCACTCACCTCTTCCCCCGCCTTCTTTCCCTGCCCCTTCTCCACAATAAAAAAATAAATTAATTAAAAAAAAAAAAAAAAAAAAAAGAAATGTTTGCCTTAGTAATTTAACTTATAGTAATATTTATAAAGAGTAAGAATTTTTGAAGGTCTGAACTTTTTAATAGAATAGTAAAATTGCTTTTTAAAAAATATTTTTCCTTAGCATGTAATTCTTACACTAGTAATTGTAATACTCAAAAATTATGTTGATATTTAAATAAAAACATGACTTCATAGTAAATGAATTATAAATGTTTTATGGGAGATAATAATTAACAAAGAAAACTGGTTCAGATACGTATATAGTAGAAGCCCCATAGTTGACCACCTCCCTGCATTGACCACCTCCTTAAGTTGAGCTACTTTACATAGACAGGACATGCACATATACGTATCTGTACAGTAGACCTACTTCCTTATAGTGACCACCTCCTTATGCTGACCAGTTTGTCATAGCCCCTTGGGTGGTCAGCTTGCAGAGGTTCTTCTGTACTAATGAGTCTTATTGAAAAATCCATTTATCTGTATATAATGCATCGGTCGGGAAAGTGTAGGGCTGTTGTTGAAGATCCTTTCATTGCTTGCAAAGTTGAAACTAACTATCTAATATTTATGAAGCTTCTATAAAGTTCTCCAGCAACCAAGCCGAAGGAGTGTATACAAACACAAGGAACCTTTATAAGCATGTACTCATGAAAGATCTGGTAGCCAGAAAGGCAAATATTGCCATACTATTTTTGCCCCTTAGACTTCCTCACATCCTATCTCTTCTAGCAAAATTAATTATTGATGTACACAACTGTCTTTACAGTTGTAATTTGGGGCATATCTCTTGTCTTGCTTCCATAAGAATGGTATGTTTTACCCATATCCCTTCGTATTAAGTTTTGCACTTAACTTATGAAGGCTTCCTAAGTTATCCAGAGTCTCTGCTTCAAATTCTTGTGAAGCTCAATCTGGTTAGCTTTTATAGCAGTTTTGTTTTCCTCTTCTTGTTTTTTTTTTAATATGTAGCTATATATGTCTTTTGCTTTCCATTTGATTTTGCAGTTTGAAGTTTTACACAGTATTTCTCTTCTGATCAATCTGAGCATTTGCAACCACCATGAAATTGTTATCTTAACCAATGAATAAGCTCTGGGATAATTTAAATTCAATTCTTACCTGTTAAGAAAATTGTAGCTGGGCAAGAGAATTCTATAGTTCACAAAACCAACTCCATGTGTGACCCTTGAGATGTATTTCATCATGCATGATGCTATAAATTTACGGTAAGATATTACCCAGAACCCCCTCCCACCAACAAGATTCAACACAGGTTATTGACTTCAAGACAAAAATGGACACCAATAAAGCTAATATAAGATCACCACCATCCTAGTTACTCCAGATAACTGCTTAAGACTTGGATATAATCTTCAAAAGTTAAAAATTTATTTACATGTCTAGCCCAAATGCAATGAAAAAGTATAACTCACACGTGGGAATAACAACGGGGCCTGGGTCATTGAAGCAGCATGATCAAGGAGAAAGTTGGATGCCCTCAAGTCAGATACAGGAGAGGGTTGCAATTTACTTGTTGTGGGCAACTTTTAAGTTGACTCCTAATACAGCCCACCTCCTGGGTATTCATCCTCTTGTTTAACTTCCACACCTTGGGTGTGGGCTAGACTTAATGACTTGCTTCTAATAAACAAAGAGTACAGCAAAACTCATGGGATATCACTTCCAAGATTAGGTTACAAAAAGACGCTGGTTGCAACCTTGCTCATCTTCCCTTACTACCTGGGTCACTCTCAAATGGAAGTCAACTGCCACGTGTGCCCTGATCTAAGGACAGGTTGATGGTGAGAACAGAGGGAAGCCTCCATCCAGCAGCCAGTGGGGAACTGAAACTTGCTGATAAGCTCCTGAGAGATGCTGAAAGTGGGTCTTCCTCAAATGAATTACTTATGTGACACAACAGCCACAGGGAACACCTCATGGGAGACCCTTAGTTAAAGGAATTAGTTAAGTTGCGCTCTGATTCCTGACCTACAAACACTGTGATATGTAAATATTTGTTGTTTTAAACTGCAAAGTTTTGGGGCAAGTTGCTATACAATCAGAGACAACTAATATGGTCTTTAAGATTTTATAGGTATCATGATGACTTTTCCTTTCTTTGGGTGAGATAGAAAACCATTGGAAGGCTTGGGGGGAAAGAGTGATAACTTACATTCTAAAAGGATTACTATTGCTGTTGCAGGGGGCATAGTTATAGGGGAATAAAATCAGAAGCATGATGAAGAGCTAAGAGGCTGTTTTCCTAAAGTGAGAGATGATGGAGGCCTGACTTCAGATGCAAGCAATGGAAGTGAGAAGTGGTCTGAATCTGTTACTTTAGAAGAAAGAACCAAGAAGCTTTGCTGATGGGATAGAGGTGAAGTGTGGAAAAGAAAGAAAAAAAGTTAAGAATGTCTCCAAAATCTCTGCCATCTGCAGAGGTGGGGAAAGCGATGAGAAAAGTAGCTGTCTCATTTTATTTATCTCTTAGACATCCAAGTGAAGTTTCAAGTGATAGGATGTATTGGTCAAGTGATCAGGAGAGAGGTCCGAATTCCAAATACAAATTTAGAAATATTTAGAACATGGGTGGCATTTCAAGCCTTGAGCCTGGATAAGATGCTCCAGAGTTTTGCATCAACAAAAGGAGAAGCAATTTGATTACAAAACGAGGAATCATTCCCAAATTTAGAGGTCAAGGGAGCTGAGGAGGATCCATCGGTAGGAAGCCAAGAGGAAGCAGGCTATAAGGAAATAAAATCATGAAAGTACAATATCCTGGAAGTCAAAAGAAAAAAAAAAATACTTCAATAGATTCTCCTTAAATACATCCATCTGTCAAATGATGCTGACAGGTCACACACACACACACATTGAGAATAGACAATTAATTTAAACCACATGGAAATCATTGGTGGCCTTGATAACAGTGTTCTGGTGGAGGCTTCAGGTGAATCGAATCAAAAATAGAAGGAGGAAATTTTAAAAATGTAAGCATAGACAAATCTCCAATGGACTATTACTCTAAAGAAAAGCAGAGGAAACAAGTGGTAGCTTGAGGAATAAGTGAGGTCGAGAGAGGCTTTTTTTCAAAGTCTGGGAAAAATAACAGGAGGTTTGCATGCTGATAATTCATTTAAAGAACATAAATTGTTGCCAGAAAATGAAGCAAAAGTTGGAAGTAGGAAGTCATTTCACGAAAAAAAAAGCACTAATTTCAAGGAAGAAACTAGTCTGTCATAAGTATTTTTTTAAGCTAAAAGAACAGATTTTTTTAATTCTACCCTGAGTGTTGAGAGAAAAAAAAAAAAAAGCAGGAATGCAATCTGATGAGAAAGCAATAAATCTCTTTATTATAAGCTCTTCCTCTCTTTCTTTCCATCCTTTTGTATTTTTAATCCATTAATAAAATATTTGTCATTTTTTAATGTTAAGAAATAAGTAAACAAGGAAAGTTATATATGGCTCATGATTTACAGTTTGTGCAACTGATAGTATTTTTCATTTTCTATAATTTTTCCACAATTATGCAGCACTACGTAGCATATTTTTCCATCTATAACAGTCGTTGTCAGACTCTGCTGTGAGTAATAACCACTTGGAGAACTCATGGAAAAGTGAAAATTCTCTACACATGATGTTCAGAAAATGATTGGGTAGGTTTGGGATAGTGCCAAAGATTTTGCATTTCTAATAAGCATGTCCGGCTGATTCTGATGAGAGATTCCTAGACGAATGTGTGAGAAACTCACAACAGAGTTAGACCTACAAATGTAGGTCTTTGAGATTATGTGAGATGACAAGGCAGGCACGCTATGGCGCTGAGGGCTGGGCACAGAGTGGACTGTAGTGAAAATGAGGGAGGTCCCCAGGCTCTACAGACTCAGGTGTGCTACTGGATTAAAATATAATTATATTTTATATCCAAAAAAGGAATAATTAGTCTTAACTCAGATTAGAGAACTATTTATGGGTCTTCATTTTGGAGTTTATGTCAACTACCTAAATGACTGGGCAGTGTCTTTACCAATAGGGGCTTTAAACGATTTACAACATTGTAAATATTTTCTCTTAATAAGAGGATCTGTAATAATTTTAGGTAGCCGATTCTCAGATACTCTGAACAATGTGTCCACCTTACTGATTACTCATATTCCTTACAAGTAGGCTCTCTTCTATCCTTTTCACTTCAGATTCTTTTAACAGATTTTTCTACCAGAGAAAAGAGATGGAGAAAGCAAATGTGCGAACGAAATGGTCATGATCACAAAATTAGAATCCTCCACGCTTTCAGTATCTTCAGATCAGCATGGTGTGTAGACCAGCAAATAGTTGGCCTTGGAGAAATAATGTGATAATGTAATAAAGTGACAAGTGTTTGGTCATTAGTGTCATGCTGATATAAGGTAGAAAACCTACCCAATATAACAAACAACAGAAAATGAGCCATGCTCAAGGCTTGTGAGAAACACTTAAGTGTGAATTTGTTCTTCATTGCCAGGTGCAGAAGGACAGAAACACAAGGAATTTATTGAGAAGAGCTGCCCAGGAAAGAAGCAGAGTAGGGATGGAATTTAGACAGCAGGGTTTAATAAGCAAAGGCATTGAAGTGAGTGTACTATGTCTGATGAACTAAAAGCAACCTAGGAATTCTGAAGAAGTAGATGAGGAAAGACAGGGTCAGATCAAAGGACAGATCTTTCCTGCCATACCAAGTAGTTTAAAATTTATCTTGAAAGCCCCAAGAAATCAATAAAGTGGAGGACTTTGGAGCAGACTCAGCTGCATATATATGTACTCGGTTTAAATGACATGGTGTTTACAGAGGAAACTGGAGTTAACATTTAAACATCAGAAAAATTCACATAAAATCTGGGGGAACCAATGAACAGAGTTCTCAGGATTGCACAGCCGCTTCTGCAGTAAGCTAGAATTTCAATCCAGACATCCTGGCAGCAGGGATCTTACACGTGATCACGGCCTCATGATCAAGATAATCTAAGATTTGAAATGCGTGGCTTGGGATGTCCAAATGACTGCCCGTGGCATGGCATATCAAAGAGGAGTTAATTACCCATGTCATGGTAAACATCAGAAAAATTTCCACTTCCCCTTTTTTTGTTCTGAGCGTTTTGACTATAGAAAGTTAAATTTAAAAGAGACTGGGGAAGACATTGTATGGTAAAGTTTTTAAAGTTTCCTTGAACATTCCCTCTATGTTTGCTCCAAGCAAAGGTGCTGCCTAACTCTCATGGGAAAATAAATTTAATAGAGTCAATAGGATCTCCTAGGATCCTCCAGGTCCAAGGGCTCCAGGTCCACTGTATTAGCCTGAGGTACTGAATGATCTTTAGAACTCAGTGAGTGAGTCCTGATGCCAATAACTCAGGAATTCACTTTCACAAGATCGATGTGAGTGAAAGTCCATCTTGCGCTAGAGGATATTTATTTTCTCCATTTTTTTTAACCTGTTTAATTTTTTAGGATAGAGAAAATAAAGGCTCTTGTTTCTTTTTAATTTTAAAACCATAAACCCATATATATGTTTGAAAATAAGACAATTCAGATAAATGGAATGAAAAAATTAAATTAATATTCTTATAATCAAGAGATAAGTAGTGTTAAAATTTCTATGTATTTCCTTCAAGATATGTGTATTTATAAACATTTAAAAATTAAGTTTGCATACACATGAAAACTTTGGTCAAATGAATAACAGGATTGAATAAATCCATCTAAATGGTGACATATTATTCCCTGGTGTGAATGTGTCCTACTTTATCAAAGAAATGCTCAACTATTGACCATTTAGTCAGTTCCGGTTTTTTCCTATTAGAAAATTATGCTAAATTATCCTATTATGCTAAATTCCCACATATAAATATCTTCACACCTGTCCAAGGTTTTTCTTAATATAACTTTTTAAAGGTACAGTTTCACCTGCCTAGAGTGCAGTGGCATTTTCACAGCTCACAGCAACCTCAAACTCCTAGTCTCAAGTTATCCTCCTGCCTCGGCTTCCTGAGTAGCTGGCACTACAGGTGCCCACCTCCATCACCCAATATTTTTTTTCTATTTTCATTAGAGATGGGGTCTCACTCTTGCTCCGACTGGTATTGAACTCCTGAATTCAAGCAATCCGCTCACCTTAGCCTCCCAAAGGGCTAGGATTACAGGTGTGAGCCACCATGCCCAGCCTTAATATGTATAAATTCACAGAAATTGAATTGTCAGTCTGTGTTTGTTTTGAAATTTTTAATACATGCTGCCAAAATATTTGTCCAAATATTTTAACCAACTGATATTATCTATTTTTTTAGTCTTTTTCAAATCTAGTAGGAAAAAAATGCTATGATATTGGGAAAAATCAATGCATGTTTTCTAAATGATTAGCCAATTATCTCAATGTCAAATATTTACTTATGTTCCCCATGAGTCAGGAGCTATCTCATTATATTTTGAGTCATTATAAATACTTGGTTATATTTCTAGGCTTTGTCTTACATGCAATTATCTGCCTATTAATGCTTATGTCTATATCACATTGTATTTATTAATAATGATGTAAAAAACATTTTAAATTTTACTTCAGGTATGTTTCTTAGGGCAAAATGTTGGGACCTTTTCTCATTTGTTCGTTTTTATAAGAAAAATAGATTCACATGGAATAAATCAATATCTTTGCAACATTAATATTTTCATGTTATCTTTCTATTTATTAGAAATTGTTTTATACAAAAGAGAGTGACTTTCTATAGTTTTTCCATATAAGTTCTGTCAATTTTATTCTGGTTTATACTAGGGGTTTTGTTGTTGTTATTAGAAGTAGGGCCTTTTTTTCTTTATTTTTTTTTTATTATTTGTAAGGATGTTATTGATATACTTGTATTTACTTTTTATTCACTTTTTATATTTACACATCAGTTTTCAGCTGTTTCAGTCGATCTTCTTTGGTTTCCCCGTAAATAATCATATTTAGAGTAAATAATAATTTTGCCATTCTCTTCCAAGTCTTCCATTTCTATAAAAAGCTGACAGCCTGTCTCCATCCACATCATGAGCCAATTGAAAAGTGTGTATTATTAAAGCACAATCAGAGGAGATATGCAGAATGGAGCTTGAAGGATGACCCAGCGCATCTTCCATCAGGATTGAATGTCCAGCACCTGTGATGGATAATGTTTTTAAAGAAATTTAATTCTGCAGCTCTTGTATAGGATTTTTTTTTTTGCAAATACATATTCTTTATTTTATATAAAACTTTCTGCTCATGGTATCAATGACCTTTTTCTTTTGCCCTAATTTGGGGTTGGGGGAGGGTGGCATTAAGAAGTTCCTTGAAGATACAAGAGTGTATACAGAAGATGGATTCACATGGAGAGAAAAGGAAAGCAGAGAGATCAGTGTCCCCATGTGCCTGGCATATAGTTTAACATAGGTCTGGGAAGTAGTTTATGATGAATAAACTTTAAACAAAAACCATTTGTAAAAGGCTTATAAAAATAACAAGAACGTGGTAAACTAACTTTGAATAATAAGTCTGAAATTAAAAGAAACTTTTCCTAACACTGTCTTTTTCACATCTGGGGACAGGGAAAATGAAAAAAATACATATCACTGATAAGAAAGGAAATAGAATCCCTTTAATATTTTAAAGGGACAACATGGTACAACCACCTTTTTCTCAGTCACCATTTTCAAATACACATAAAATCACAATGAAGAGTTGTTAGGTTTTAAATCGGAAAATTACAACTGATGACAGATACCCACTGCTCCTTCAACTCAAGGAAATTGTTTGTATTTATTTCTCCAGCTTAAGGGAAAAAAATATCCTATTAATGATTTCCTCTTTAAAGTGTGTTTCTCAAAGAGAGATAATTAACGTCTGTAATGGGGTGACTGGAATTTTAAATGTGACTCATAACATTTTACCCCACATTTTCATGTTTGAGAAAACATGAGCTACTACCGTCTCCATTATCGTAGGCAATGAAGATAAAGGAATGGCCCTTGGGACTAAAACAATATAGTAGTTTAGACCAAAATATAGTTTAGGATGGTTAAACTTAACTTTTATCATATTTCATTGTGTCATTCTTTTACACAATTAATGCTTAGGCTTCAAGATTATGAATTTATTTTGAGATGTCAGTTTTAAGACAGAGGAAAAAAAATTCAAAGCAATGATAATGTCCCACTTTAAAGTTCTTATGTTTTGCTTAAATGGTTATAATAACACATGCTGCAGAAATTTTCTATATTTACTTTGGAATTACTGCTATGTGCATATGTATTATTCTTGGTAGGATGGGCATCTTCATATCTAGGGCATCCCACTATGATGACTGATTATGTTCCAGCTGGTCTTTCTCTACTTAGGAATGAAATTTTTTACTGGAGTAAATTTAATCAGGCAATCTTGTTAAATGTGGCACTGGTCCCAATCAGTTGAAACTTTTGGAAAAACAAGAAAAGTACAAGAGAAAAGACAAAAGCTACAGTCTTTAATATCATAAACTCCAGTGTGAGTTCTAAAGTTGAGCAGTCTTTGGTTCATATCCCAAATGTATCACTGCATAGCTCTATGGCATTCAAAGTACAGCTGAACCCCTCAAATCTGTGATTTTCAGCAATGTGAGAATAATATTATCATCTCCTTCCTACGCTTACTATGATAATGAAATGAATTAATGTGTGTGTGTGTGTGTGTGTGTGTGCACTTTGCCAAGTGTTGGGTATGCAGGAAGTGGGCAATACATGTCTTCTTTCCGTATTACTGTCATGTGATCCAACCAGTGTCAAAGAGTTTCCTGAACACCAGCTGCTTTCTTATCACTTGAGGAACTTACTAAAATACAGATTCCAGGGTCTCTGGAAACCTATTGTTTCAAGATTTCTAAAGTTGACGTCTAGAGATCTGTATTTTTCACAAAAACCCGGGTGATTCTTATGCACAGTTAAAATTTCAAGATTTTAGCCAGAATACTTGAATTTCAGTTTTTAAAGATTTTCGTATAATCTAGCAGTACAACAAAGCCTTTTTGGAGTAACTGCATCATGTTTTCTTATCAATATTCTGCCTTCCTGGAAGAAAATAAAAGCACCCTGCTGTGTTTTCTGCTTAAAATGCCCACCTCCCATCCACACCCGGGTCCATGTGAAACTGCTTCCATTCTGGAACCATCCTCTCTGAAGTTTTACTTATCTTATTTCTTTCTGCACATTATTAATAATTGGATCTTTCTAAAACATTCTTTAGACATTTTCATTTTCAAAATGTTTTAGTGTAAACCATTCCTACATAATAAATTCTGAGTTCCTAAACATAAAAATCAAAGTGATCAAATAATATAGCCCCTATCTCTCTGTTCAGCCATATGTTCTTGACACAGTACACTCCACTGAAATAGAAAAACTCATTATTTTAAATAGATCATTCTGCCCTGCTTTCATGCCCTTCCTCCTGTCAACAAATGACATTACATTTCTTCCCCTTGAAATCATGTCCACTAAGATCCAACTCAAATGCCATGTTCTCCCAAGAACTTTTTTTAATCTCTCCAGCTGAAGGAAATTACCCCCTTAAAGTCCTTGGTTGGTCATACTCTTATAACACTTAGATTTTACTTTTTGTAATGGTATGTCCCCTATTACATTTTTAATTTCATGCAGGTGAAAAATACATCACCTCTTTATCCTATAGTCTCTTATTATACCATAATCCTGGACTTGGAAAATAACGACTAAATGAATAAATGATAGTAACATGTAACTTCCAGTAATGATTTTCTAGAGACACTAAACTTATGAAATACTCATCTTTAGGCACTTTCAATTGCTCTTGAAATGGAATGGCATTTTTGCTTTATTGAAAGTATATGGACCTTAGAATTCACCCCATACAATACTATTACTAGAGTTGATAAATCTGAGAATGATAATGACTTGGTCAAATCATGTTACTAAGAGTAACGATAGACTAGAAGTATTTCAGAATAATTCTCTGTCCAAATGACTAATACATTTTTTTCATGATGATTAGTATATATTTTTATTTTTGTATAAACATATTCTCCTGCTACAACAATGCTGTACAATTAGCAATCCCAAAGTGCCAGTGGTGTACTAGAAGCCTGGATCCTCAAACTTAGGAACCTGTGGCCAACTGTGGTTCCCCTGAACCACACCGGGTCCGTGGCAGTCATTGGCTGACGGTTGGGTTAAGGTTTTATTCACCTGTGTTTTTTCTGGGGGCCAACCTAAAAGGCAGCAACTACCAGGAGCCTTCTTTTTCTCTTTGCATATTACTAGACCTTATCATTTCTGCCCACATTCCATAGGATGAAAGAAGTAATTTGGCCAACCCCTCATCATTGCTTCTAAAGGGGAGAACTCCAAAGTCACATGGCAAAGTGCAGGGACAAGTGAAAAAGACGTAAAGAATTAGGACTAATTATTTACCTACCTTATGTCTCTGGATTTACTTTTTATTATGCATGCATTTATAGTTATTATCTTAAACATGAATACTGCATGTCAAAATAGTTTATTTCTACAGGTAAAATTACCAGTACTCCTTGTAACAACAGTGTAATTTGTAGGAAAATAAATGAAATTTTTTTCCAGTTCCCCATTATGGATCTTGAAATACTGACTTTGTTCTTCTGTAAGACTTCATTATTGACAAAAATGTTTATATAACTTGCTATGCTAGTTTTTATTACTTAAAGTTCTATTAGTGTGAAAATGTACATTGATTCTACTCATGATAACAGTTTAAATGAATAAAATTATATTTAAAATTATAAATGGATTTGGATTCCATTTCCTGTTTTCCCCAAACAGAAGAATAAAAGTTGAAACTTTTAGTTTCCAATGATAAAATTCATGAAGATCTGAATTTTTAACAATTACCTTGGTTGTCTTTGATGAATGTTGCTCAAAATCACAGTTTCTGTAAATCCTTCCTTAAAGGAAACTTCATGTAGCATGTTTGTATAAATACACTGCAGAATATTTTACATTTTTAAGTTGAGTTTCCATGGGAAAATGACTCCATTAAATAAAATAATCAGCATTTTATAATTTTACCTATTCTTTGATTCCCTGAATAATTGTCTATAATCTACACCAAATATTATATAGAAGAACACTTTGCTAGGTCATATGTAATCTTATTTCAGAAAGTTTACTACTTCTCCATGATAGTTAATAAAATCTTTGACTATGCATTTGTATATACTTTCTGTTAATAATACTGTGATGGTCAAACCCTTATATTTTTTTAAACTCCCTTTTTGTAATATAGAATAGTGTTAGAATGCTCTAAAAATGAATAAAATTTTAAGCGTACTTCACTGCACATTTTTAAGTAAAAACTAGTAACTGTTATGTAAATGTCATATCTAAAAGCTGAAGCTAAAAATTCAAGTTAAAGAGTTGTTTACAGTGTATTGTTGTAGCAAAATTTAAAGATTCAATCCTAAATTATCTTTAACATTCATTTTATATATCTGCTTAGATTGACTATTAAAAATCTTTAGCTCAGTTTTATAATAAATGGCATAGTTGGAATATGAGTTGTGTGTTTCCACCAAACCTCATGTTGAAATTGGATCCCTGATATTAGAGGTGGGGTAAATGGGAGGTGTGTGAGTAGTAGTGGTGGTGGGTCCCTCGTGAACCAGTTAATGCACTGGGCAGGGATGCGTTCCCGCTCTATTAGTTACCATGAGAACTGGTGGTTGAAAAAGCCTGGCTTCTTCCCCTTCTTTTTTGCATCGTTTCTTTCTATGTGATCTCCGCAGCGTCTAGCTTCCATTCACCTTCTGCCATGAGTGGACAAACCCTGAAGCCCTCAATAGAGGCAGATTCCAAATCTTAAACTTTCCAGGATCATAAGTCAAGTAAACCCTTTTCCTTAACAAATTACCTAGCCTCAGGCACTCTTTCATAGCAACACATGATGGCTTAGATAATAAATTTCATGTCAAAGTGGGACTAAGCATTCTTTGTTTTTCTTTTGCCTCATAGGGTTTAATAACTGCTAGTTCACTCTCTTTGTCCAGGAATTCTGGAGAAGGTGACTCACTAGGTATATTATTCACCCCTAGTTTCCATAGTTAGAGAATGGTAAGGGAAAGTCTATATGAAAAAGGGCTCCCGTTTTTCAAACATTCATTACATCATTAAAGAAGAAGCACCAAAAAAGTGTATTTATTCTTGTTTTGATTTTCTGCAGTCTCTATAAAGTGAGGTGGAAAGGCAGGTTAATGTTTCTAATTTGAAGCAATTTGTAATGAAAGTAAGTTATTTTAATATAATTATTCAATGTTCTATTGATTGGTTTGACCAGGGTTCAGATAAAGGCAAGTCCTTCAAATTGCAATTACAGATGTGCAAATTACTCTGATACTATTGATAACTTGGGCAATACTGGTGCTTTAAAAAATTCTTCAGTTTTCATTAGGATCGTTTGTTTCAAATGGCCTTTGAATTTAACTAACTTTAGTAAGTAACAAAATTTGTGGTGGAAAGAATTAGGATGTCCTACTCTGGTCCTTAATTTTACTTTCTGTGGTATTGCATCATCTTCAGCCTTCCCTCTGATGCTATGATACTAGGATTGTGTCTAATTAATATTTTTGTGTGCTGATATTCACAGCTGTGAAAATACAGTGTGTTCATGATGATCTTAAGGATAAAGCTTGTGATAGGATAATTTATTTAGATACAGCCTCAATTAAGCCATTAAGTTTATGTGCAATTTAAAATAGTGTGCAATTTAAGATTGCCCATGAACTTTATGGCCACACTCTATTAATTTGTTTTGTTTTCATTGCTATGAAAAGATCACCAAAAAATAAGTGTTATTTACATTTTTACGTCTGGAA
Source organism: Loris lydekkerianus (assembly GCA_963574355.1). Classification (NCBI taxonomy): domain Eukaryota; kingdom Metazoa; phylum Chordata; class Mammalia; order Primates; family Lorisidae; genus Loris; species Loris lydekkerianus. The sequence continues at coordinate 13,134 of CAUYPK010061775.1, forward strand.
TCCTCTCCTTTCTCCTTGCAAAGAGTAACCAGAATTTTTGTTACCTGAAGATAAAAAAACCCTCCCACCTTTCTTTTACAAAAGCCTCAGCCTATAGAGGAGGGTACAGCAGAGTATTGGGGAAGGTGCAGGGGGCAGAGGCATCAAGGAAGAGAAAGAGGGTTGCTTTGACAAGAAAGGAGATCTGTGTTATTCATGGACCCAGTAGACCTCCATCCTCTACAGTCCTGGCTGAAATTCCCAGGGTAGGGAAGGACCAGATGAGGTTGGTTGAGAAATTAGTCTTTTAAGGAGGTTGCTCTTGAAGAACTTAGCAGATTCCTTGGGCTGTCACTATAAACCTTTACAAAGAAGTGGGCTTGAATATTAAGCATGCCATCCAAACACAGTTGTGCTTGACAAAGCACTGAGATCTTCCACATTTCTCAATCATCTTATGAAAATTCTGGATTTCTATATGGCCCTAGATGAAGGTTGCCACGGTGACTAAGGTTGACTCTCTTACTAGTCAAGCAAGATGAGGCTTGCTGTCACATTTGAATGACATAAAGCTAATGTGATATTTTTTGCTATTTAGTTTAGGAACTAAAAATTATAATAGCTGCAAATAATTGAGCAATAAAAGTTTCCTTTAAACATGAATTATAAACATTATCCTGAATACTGAAATTAAAATTATTTTATTCTGCTACAAACATCAAAAAGCAACATTTAAAGCATAAATACCAAATAAACAAATACATTCCAATAAAAATGAAAACAGTGTTTCATTTTTTATAATGGATTGCTGTAGCTAAAAATTATCTAGAATTTTTCAATGCACAGAAAAATGTAAATCTTTCATATTTATTTTTACGAAGCCAAACAATAAGAGCTAAAATTTTTTTAAAAACAGAGCATTCTTTGGCATTACACTCTGTACATCACTACATATTTAGCAGATTTGCTTCTTTAAGGCTTCGTTATTCTAAGGGAGAACTCAGTGAACTCATCACCATTCATGTCAAAATCATAGGAAGAGAACTCTACTGTGTGTCAAGCATACCGACTGGAGTCCCAATTCTCATCCTAACTCAGTGGACTTGGTTCAGTCGCCGAACTACTTTGATTTTCAGTGTCATCATCTGTAAGTTGAAAAGATTATACTCAGAGGAGTTCGCGGGTGCAATACAGGGGGTAAAGCAGGAGTCCAGGTACACTGATCTCCAGGAAAGGACTGAAAGTCACCGGTGGATGTTCACATATGGATGGGTCTTCTTGAAAGACCATTGTGAATCGCTGGTGAAGTGATGGAGCACACTCAGGGTGAAGAAGAAGGTGACATGTGATTTATTGTGTAAGACTGGAAGGTACCCAGCAGAGCCTTCTGTTTGTAGGGAAGGACAGGAGGACAGAACAGGAGCTCCATGCTCCTCCCACAGGTATTACTGCTCAAGTTGTGAGGCAGGCTCTGCCATCACCACAGACCTCTGGAGTGATCAGGGAGCTACTTGGAGATTATGCAGTGACATTGCACCAGACACAAGTGCAGAAGGGATCTGGAGACTTCCATTCCAGAGTTACTGTAAATGACGCCACTCCGAGCTCTCAGGTCTAGGGTGCTTGGTAGACAAGATACTTGGATTCACTGTAGCCAGTAATACCACATCACGCTTGCTGGGCAAGGAAAGGAGGTGGAAGAGAGGGAGATCCTCTCCCTGGATTAGGAGCCTAGCACCCCTGACCTCCCCACCAGCAGGGGATTTGAGTAGAACCTTCCAGAACCTGGATAAAGGGAGAGCCTCCGCAACCTGGTAACCCAACCCCCGCAGCCCCCGTGCTGCTCCTGCCCCCCCCCCCAGCAGCTCCACCTTCGCGGTTCTTCTGCTGCTGTCTTTTCCCCATGTGTGCCCTCCCTGCCTATGCCTCTGCTGCTGCCATCAGGCCTCCAGGCTCCACCCCCGAGGCTCCAGGACTGCTTTAGGGCTTTGCTCCTGAGGCTCTCCATCTGCCATTGGGACCCCAGACCCAATTCCATTAGTTCCCACAACTGTTGAGCCCTATAGCCCTGGACCCAAGCCTCCTGTCTGTTGCCTGGAAGGGATTGCCTCCACAGTCCAATACTTGTCCAAGGACCTGCCACCCTCCCACGGCAGTTGCAGCTGGACCCTGCTGGAGTGAACACTCACAGCCTGGATAGCCACCGCCTAAGATAGCCTCACCCTATCTTTAGCCAGATAGCTGCCACTCTCATTTCCATGGGGAGCCATGTGAACAGCAATCGCCCACAATACCAGCCTCCATGGAAAAGGTCTCACTCAGCCCCCTACCTAAGATTTGAAAAGTGTCCTGGGGAACAACCCATCATCTCTGTTCGAAGATTATCCAGAGTCAACTTGAACTGTGACAATCACAGGGACATAGGACAAAATAGAACAGCTTCATTATAAGCCCTCAGTGCACCCCGCCCCCTCCCCTGCTAGGTCAGTCTTCCAAAATAGGACAAAAAAGTCCATTGAGGGACCTTTCTTCTCACTAAGAAGGAAAATTCCCAGCAAAGGACAACAGGTACACTGCAAGCCTGTCAGTCCTGAGCTAGGAGGAAAGGATTCAGATGGAAAGAAACCAACAAAACAACTCTGGTGATATGAAAAAACAAATCAGTTGACATCCTCAAGGAATCACAATGGATCTACAGTAATAGACCCCAACCAAAAAGAAATTGTTGAAATGTCAGAAATGGAATTCAAAATATGAATAGCAAAAAAGATGAATGGAATTGAAGAGCACAAACAATGAATTAAAAACAAAGAAAAATTTTAGCATGTCAATGGAAAAAAGGAAAACACTGCAAAAGAGCTAAACAACGTAGGAAAGGATATAATAGAATTTAAAGAAATGAAAAAGGCATTTAGGAAATTTCAAAATACAGCAAAAAGCTTCAACAACAGGCTGAAAAAAGCAAAAGAAAGACTCTCAAAACTAGCAGACAAGGCTGTCAAACCAACCCAGCTAGTCAAAGATGGAGAAAAGAGAATAAAGAAAAATGAACAAACATTCAGAGGAGTATGTGACTCTGCAAACTGCCAATGTAAGAATTATAATTATCGGGCAGCACCTGTGGCTCAAAGGAATAGGGCGCTAACCCCATATACCAGAGGTGGTGGGTTCAAAACCCCAGCCCAGCCAAAAACAAATGAACAAAAAAACAACAACAACAAAAAAAAGAATTTTAACATTGTAATTATCCCTGAGGAAGAAGAAGAAATAGCAAAAAGCATAGAAAACGAATTCATACAGATTATTCTTGACCTCTTTGGGTAATATTTCTTCCCTCCAGGTATCAGGGCTGGGCCTCTCTGGAATAAAGGTCTTTAAGGAAGAAGGGAGAAGAAAGAAAGTGATCTTTCTAAGTTTTATGTCTTTATTAAGGGCAGTGGGATTCTAGTTTTTTGTTTGTTTTGTACTGTTTTGTTTTTTGAGACCATCTTACTTTGTTGCCCAGGCTAGAGTGCCGTGGTGTCAGCTTAGCTCACAGCAACCTCAAATTCCTGGGCTTAAGCCATCCTCCTGCCTCAGCCTTCCAAGTAGCTAGAACTACTGGCACCTACTGCAATGCTTGGCTAATTTGTCAATGTTTTTAATCCCAATTCTAGGTTTTATGCCCCACATTGGTGAAGAAACATTCTGGCTTATATGAATTACTTAGGTGAAGAAAGAGAGACAGGAGACAGGAGAATGGGAAAAGATCAAAGAGAACTTGTTCCTGAGGTCCTTCTAAGATTCTTCAATTCAGAGTACTTAGCATGCCAAGGCACCATATTGGGATATTCTGTTCTGAGCCCCAACGACACCATGGGAGAATGCAGCCGGTCATATTCAAGTGTCCTATAGCATCTCATCATTGGTTTCCTTAACCTACAGAAAATAACTAAGCAATCAAACTGTAGGAAGACCATTTATAAGTAGACAAATATGTCATGAATATGTTTTCTCCCCCCTTTACAATTGAAACATGCTATAATTTATATTTATAAGTTTACATGTACGCACATAGGCTTATTTTAATTCTTGGTTTAAAATTCTAAACTGTCTTTTATAGACTCAGAAATTGAGCCCATATAAGTGACTTCAGTTCAGTTGGGAAGCAAGGGTTTTGTAATAGTATATAAAGGACATTCTGACAATATTAACAACCACTTCTTAAATTCTACATACTTTATTCATTTTACTAAGCAGTAAATGCAAATTTCCTTTTTTTTTTTGAAACAGAGCCTCACTTTGTCACCCACGGTAGAGTGCTAGCTGTGGCATCACAGCAACTTGCAGCTCTTGGGCTTATGCGATTCTCTTACCTCAGCCTCCCCAGTAGCTGGGACTACAGGCACCCACCACAACGCTTGGCTATTTTTTGTTGTAGTTTGGCCAAGGCTGGATTTGAACCCCCCACCCTCAGTATATGGGGCCAGTAGCCTACTCACTGAGCAATAGGAGCTGCCCAAATTTCCTTCTTTGTAATCTTTCCTTTAAACATATGTCATTTCTTTGAATTAGAAACTTTTGTTGAACACAAAGCCAGCCATTACGAATATCAAATATCATTATGAATATCAAATATATGCATATATCCCACCCCCTTTCATTCTTAAAAATGTAGAAGACTAGAAAGGATTGGAAGAGAGTTATAATATTGCAAAGGAGTTCTGCCCTTTAGTGGAGGGAGGCAGTGTTTGGAGGCCCTCCATATCATATGTGTGTGAACACAAAACAATATTTTTATGTTTATTGTTTTCCTGGTTTTTAATTTTCATTCACATAAAAAAGGGTTTAGTTTTTGTTTTGAAGAAATTTTGGTACCTTATTGAGTAAATAGGATTTCCAAAGAGGAAACTGTGGAAGAGGATGACCTCAGGTGAGAGGACGAGGGTTAGAGCCCAGTAATGTGTGGGAGAGAAGTCAAAGGCACAACTTGTGCTCTGGGAGACACAAGGAGAGTGGTGCGTCTGTTTAAAATGAGCAGCACCCAACCACGCAGAAGAGGTATGCAGACGGTTTGAGCTCCCCAGGTAACTACTACTCCTCTTGATACAGGATTCCACCACTCAGGGCCAGACAGGGAGTCCCCCATTCTCTAGGCCCAGGTGAGCTCAGAAGTCAGACCTCCATTTCCAGGCACAAGCAGACTGCCCTTTTGGGGTCACACCCTCTGGGCTCTGATAAGATCATGAATAAAGCAGCCTGCAAAGGTTTTTTTGGGTGGTTCCACCTTGAGGTAGGAGCACACGCCCTAATCCCTTCTCAGGGACAAAGACTGTAAAGGACCTGATAACCTAGCCCTAGTGGAGGAGGAACTACATTCATTCATTTGTTATCAAGTGCCAGCCATGTGTAATCCTCTATACTTAAGACCCCTAGATAAAAGAGCCCACATGGAGACTCCCGAGGGAGTTCTTCAGTTCTTTCCCCCTTCCAGAAGCTCTGATACTTTTCTGTATTCCTTTCTAACTTCTAAAAAAAGTCCTATCTTACCACTGATCTGTGGTCCATGGCTTCATTCTTTAAATCCCCGAGACCAAGGACATACTGAAGAGCGAAATTCTGGTATCATTCTTCCTTAGCTCGGTTAGTTTTGGTAGATGTTTACAAATCCTTACAAAGGAAAAGTAAGATGCAGTAAAGTAAAACCTGCGTACCTGGCTATATGAGAGGTGGGTTGGGAAAGTCCCCATTCTGCATTGAAGCAGGTCCTATGTCCATTGATACCAACTTGTACCTACCTGCGCAGGCATAGCTCAGGCTCACAGGTGCAGCACCCAGCTCCTGTGGCCACTAGCATAAAGTCAGGCTTGGGTTGAAGGCTTTTGCTGAGCTGTGGGCTTACCTTAATTCACCATTTTTTTTTTATGATGTAGAAATATGGTCTATGGGCCTTCAGTTTCACTTTTGTCCCAAATCTTGAACATATTTGGGATTGGCTTGTATGAAATGTCTTCTCAGTCACTCTTGGGAACAGTCATTTGTTTCAGATTCTTCTTTAGAACTGATGGCATATATAGCCAATGTGATTGGAAGTTATACCCTCACATGTCTCTCCTACTTGCTTATTTTTCTTCTTTTTTTTCCACCAGAAGTGACTATATTCATCATATACACTATACACGAAGAACGGATTGTGTTTGTAGAATTTAGTAAGAAGACAGAAAGATAATTTAATAATAATAAAAAGTTTGCGTTGATAGTGTAGGATTGCCTTTGTTTCAAATTTCATATTTGTTTTTTTTTTAATTTCATATTTCTTAGCAAATGTTGAATCAATTATACAAATTTTACAAAAATTTTACCAAAACATTATACAACTTTTTTTTACTAGGCCAGATTAGTGGAAAGCTAGAGGTTGAGGAGATAGAGGTGATAGATAAACAACAAAGCTTTCACCATTTGAAAAAAAAAGAATTAATAAAAATAAAAATAAATAAAAAACAACAAAGGCGCAAAATTGTTCTGAAAACCAAAAGGTAGTTCTGATGATGCATCCTGATGTAAACTGGCCTTTAAATAGTCTACATTTTTTTTAATTTTTTGTGAATATACATAGTTTTAACTGCAGAAATTTTACTGTATTACTAGGTTTCTGAGTAATGTCCCATCATCTTTGAGGATTATGCAATATGCAGTATTTTGAGGTACAGATTTCTTTTCTATACTGTGAAAAGTAACGAGAGTTTCCAGTAAGAGATTGTTGACTGGTACTTTAGTTTAGGGATTAAAGTTACAATAGTAGTTTCCCTATTCTTGTCCATAGGCAAGTGCCCATATAGAAAAAAAGTTTTCTTAATGAGAGGCAAAGTGAAAAACATACTCAAGCACAGAACACATGCACAGGAATTAAAAGGTTATACAGTTTAATATGAAGAATTTACTCCAAGTATATGCTCTTCGTATCTTTTTATTTTTGTTTAAAGTCTATGGAGATAAATTAAAACAAATTTAAAGATCATAATTGGCCTTTATTTGCTATTTTATACTTTACACTTTACTCCGTAAAATAGAATTAGTGTTTTGATGAGCCCAGCAGAGAAGTCTAGTTTTACAGACAAAAAAAGGGCTGAGCAAAGCAGAAATAGAAAACAAAAGCAGATTAGTAGTTTCAAAGTTATTTTTCTTGTAAAGGTTAAAGCAGAGGGAACTTCTTATCATCCTGGCTAAAACTGGCTTGTTTCGGGATTTGGCTATTGTCTCTCTCTTTCCTGATTTCTCCTACGGTCAGATAAACAACTTAGTTTCTGCTTGGTGGCCTGGAACTTCAGCGTGAGTAACTCCATTTTATTTTGGTCTGTTGGACCGAATGAAGCTCAGTCCAAACCCATGGCTTCCTATACATTTTATTTGATAAATATATTCTTCTTTCATGAAATTATTTGATAGTCAAAGAGGTAATACCCCCTCCCACCTTTGGCCATCATTTCCTTTTTTTCTAAATGACAGATAAAATTGCATATATTTTAACACATTGCAACATGGTGTTTTGAAGCATATATCCCTTGTGGAATGGCTAAATTCAGTTAATTAACATCTGTTAATAATAACTGACATAGTTATTACCTATGTGGTGAGAATGCTTAAGATCTACCCTTAGTATTTTTTAAGATTACAATATATTGTTACTATATAATCACCATGCTGTAAAATAGTTGTTATGGTATTATCTGGCAAAATAAAATGCTGTTAAGGGTAGTGTTGACTCTCAAATAGATTTTTTCCTTTTTTGAAATTTTATCAATCCAAATCTGAGCAAACTGATGAGTTAGCTACGGAAGACCAAGCAAAACTTTACAAAGGGCCTTGCTATTCAAAGTGAGAAGCAATTTCCTCTGTTTCCCTAAATGGGGCCATAAGGACGCTAGGTGCCTGATAGACTTAGGGCATCACAGAACATAAATAAAAAATAGACATGGGGAAGAAGAGAGAAAAAGATGTGCCTCCGGCAAAGTTCCAGATAGTGTTAATTAGTACTAATTTACTACTAATTTTATTGTAAACTTTTCTAGAAAAAGTCATTTTTTTAGGTCCACATGGTGATGTTGAATGGATACAGTTAAAAGTTTTTGAGGTAAACATTCAGAATCCTTTGTTTTACTTGGATAATGTACACAAGTATTTGATAAAATATAACCCCTGCAGCATTAGTCCCATAAGACACTCTGCCAGCTGGAAAAAACATTAGAAGGTCAAAGACATCTAGGAAGTTTAGTGTAATCTATTTTCAAGCTCCCTCCCACGGCCATCCTCATCTTTGGCAGCACCCTCCCCACCTAACCACCTACACTTAGATTTGATTCCCAGAGAACATTAGCATTTTAAAGGCTCTGATAAGTATCAGAAGGTTTTTTGTTTCTTTCTGTTTAAAATTGGCTTGTATCTCACCCAGAATTTGCCAAACTTTCAAATTTGCTGTGGCAACTTCTCATTTTTCGTTTCATCTGTTCATTTGAAGAATATGGTCTTGCCACAAGAACATACTTTGAGAAATCATATTCCTCTATTTATCGTTTAACCACGAGTGTCCAGACTTTATGTTAGAAAGCGCTTCACATTAGACCTTAGGGATTATCCAGCCCAGCCACCTGTTCTTCATAGTCTTGAGAGGCTCTGTTCCTCCACTTCCTGGCTCTATAACTTCAGGTGAATCCTTTGACTTTTGGGAGCATGTATTGCCTTTGCTGTAAGATGGAGCACCAGTCTGCAGACACAAGCTTGTTCTGAAGACCCCTGGGAGAATTCATGCAGAATCTGGTAGTGGCTAGTACACAGCCTATCACAGAGCTTACCACAGAGCAGAAGTCCAGTAAATGTATTTTCTCAGTCTACATTTTACAAATGAACAAAGATTAACAAAAACATTCAATTGTTTTTTAAAAGCTTCTCCTACCCCAACTTTTATCAATTCTAGGAAAATGGTCTGCTGTACTCATCTTGAGTTAGCAGGCTAGCTGCTATTCCCATGACTACTGAAAAATAATTTTTCATGAGTCTAATTTCAAAGCAGGTTGATTTTGGAGCAAATGTCCTTGAAAATGTCTCTTTAATTTCTAGTTAATTTGAACACATTCCTTTGCAGTCTTTATTCATGCAAAACTCGCATTGACATCACTTACTTTTAAACTAAATTAGATAATGTAAATTATAAAAGCAGAATCACTGAACAGACACAGGAATCTTATGTTCATATTGTGACTTAACAGCTTTAAATTAAAAATAAATAAATAAGAAGATAGCGAACACTCATAGCAAAAACAAATCAATGATCAAAATGTTGAGAGGTTAAGACCTTAAGTTTTAACGCAGAATGACACAAAACAGAATTTAACACTTTGTCATGGACCATCTGGGACAGAGTTTTTACTGGGAGTTCATGCAGTGAAAGTAAGATGGAGTTAGTCAGCCCAGGCCAAGACAACAGAGGTGGGCTGATTGATTTGGGTTCTACCTGAACGTCACCTCCTATCTTCCATTCTTGTTGTTTTGTAAGGTTAGCTTCAATCTAAAAATATGTATCTTGAGTAGTTTAGGACAATTGATTTAGGCGATTAACTTTTGATCTGGAAATGTTGTAATAGATCATGGGTTATGTTGATTATTGTTATTATATACCATGGGTTATGCCGATTATTATTTATTATTGTTTAGGATAAGGGTTAATATGGTTTTTGCTTTGAACTTTTATGTGTAAAACTGTGGTTTTGGAAATGGAAGGGCAGAATAGTCTTGGAGAGGCTACTCCCACCACTGTTCTCCAGAATTGCTGCCTTTTTGATAACAAAGCTTGGTGGATCTATCTGCTGACGACTATCTCAAAAGAAGCCGTGAGCCAGAAACATTCAACTAAATTGTTCTTGGATGTGTGAGTCACAGAGACTGTGAGATTATAAATGTGGATTAATTTAAGCTACTAAATCTGGGGGTAGTTTATAACTGTCTGATAGATAACTAATACAAGTCTTTTGTTGCTGATAATTTGAAAAACAATAATTTAGAATATATTTGACTGATGGTCACATATTAATGTGCTAAATAAGAACTTATTAAGCGTGGCTCTATGTGTTGGAAAATAAGAAAAGTAGTTTTATCCTTGATAACAAACTAGATGAGCTGTCCTAAGATTGAATTATCCAGAATCTGAGCATTGATACCCTGTTACATCAGAAATGAGTCAAATAACAAGAGCTATTTATAATAAATGTCATGGTTTTTTCCTCTATTTTAACTGACAACACATTATTTTTAGAATTCTAAGTAGACTTTGGGAGTGGGTGTGACAATACGTGTATATACAGAAAAAAAAAAAATCTCTAACTCTAAATGCAAGGATTCTTTTTAGGTCCCATCCATACACATAGGTGAAGCAAGGAGATTCTGCTTCCTAACGCTTCCTCAAAATGCTGCCTTCCTATATTGACCCAAATGATGTCAAGAGTGTTACCTACAAGTTGTTTCTAACAAGAGGAAGACTCTCGTTCATAAGTGACTTGTTTTCCGGGAAGTCCATGTCGTTCCCACGTATATTTGATAAACTAATACACAGTGATGTCATTTGATGCAGTAGAAATAAGGAGTAATTACAACTAACAATAAAAAAAGAATTGAGAACTAAGATCTGAATTTTATTTAGAGTGTGTCATACATATACAAAAAAAGATTTGTAGCTTTCTTTGATGTTCTCACATGAAATGACTGCAGTCAAGTGGCTATTTTTAAACTTGAGAGGAAATTCAGGACAAAAGGAACATTTTAAATATAAAAGGGAATTCAGGAAGATCAAAAAGAAGTGAAATGACTATTACAAAGTTCAAAGACACGCTATTCTTCAAATACCAACAAGCTGACTTCCATATCACTGGTGACCCTTAGTTAGGGGATACTTTCTAGGGCTTAAGGAAGGGATGGACATGAGGCCATTCTATTGCTCCCTTTTCAAAAACTGCTTGGTTTTAGACCACTATTATGTTTTACTTTCTTGAGACTAATGCTCCTGTGGTGCTAGACTTTTGAACTCAGTAAGAAGATCTTAACTGCAATATAATTGATGTGCTGTGTCAAGCTACGAGTCAGCTGACTGCCAGAGATCAGGCAGAGGACTTTGATGTGTCAATCCCCTGTCTGAGCAGGCTGTATATTGGAAACCAGGAATTGGCTCCTATGTGAATGGGAAGCTAGAAAAGATTTTTAAATGTGGGCAGGAGGACAGGCTGTATCCAGGTGTCAAGGACAGCCCTGGAAGCCATCAAAAGATCACATGGACCCATCTAAACGGTATCAAGCCAATGAAGGCTGACCCAGAGAGTGGAGGTCTATTGTTACAAGTTAGAGAAAAGCTCTAACAAACAAGAATGGTGACATTTATAGACTACCAACTCTGTTAGGCAGTATAAATACAAGAGCCAATTTCTTTCCTTACAGCAATTTTGGAAAATAAATCTATTTCCATTATACAGATGTGGAAACTAAGACTCACAGAGAAAAGGTAATTCAGCCTGTTGTTGTAGCCAGCATGAGAATTTATGATTGGTGCCAATTCCTCTTTTGACTACACTGACTTTCTTTTCTTTTTCTTTTTCCTGACTGAGCTCAACATCAGCAATGATTAAAAATAAGAAAGTCAGGAGATTTCTTTTATAAGAGATCTCAAGGGCATCTGGTATGAGCCCTTTTTTTTTAATAAACCAAAAAAGAGAAAGAGAAAAAGAAAGGTTACATTAGTACCAGCTTTGATTCTGAATTACATACTTCAGACACTTTGCTGTTGGTCACATAAATATCACATACTTAGAAATCACAAAGGATGAGTTTCTGTGCCAACAACAACAACAAAAAAACCCTACACATTAAAGAAATTATATTTAGCTCAGTGCAGTTTTTAATTTTCTTTCCAGAATGATTTTAAGAGCAAACTTTTTCTTCTTAATCTCCAGCTTCACTAAAGTATGATTGACAAATAAAAATTGTATATATTTAAGGTATATAATGTGATGCCTTGATATACAACCATGCAAGACATGATGACCTTTCACCCAACAACACCTATATTTACAACAGTGATCCCATAATGGAGCTAAATATTCCTATAGCCTAGTGGATGTCAGCACTGTTGTAACATCATAGTACAATGCATCACTCACATGCTCATGGCGATGCTGGTGTAAACAAACCTAAGGTGTTGCCAGTCCTATAAAAACATAGCACAAGGGAAACCAATACATGTACCTAAGAGATATCTACTCGCATGTTATTGCCGCACTGTTTACAATAGCCAAAATACAGAATAGGCTTAAGTGCTCCATCAACAGCTGATTTCAATATGTCGATTTATTTACCCATCAATGGATGAGTGGGTAAAGAAAATGTGATATATATATAAACAATGAAAAATTATTCTGCCACAAAAAGGATAAAATCTTGTCATTTGCAGCAACATGGATGGAAATGGAAGCTGCTATATTAACTAAAATAAGCCAACAACAGAAAGACAATTATTCTATGTTCTTACTCACAAGTTGGAACTGAAAAAGGGGTCTTATGAAGATAGCAAGTAATATGGTGATTAACGAAGACCAGGAGATTTCTGGTAAAGTGGAGAAGGGAAAAGAAGGGGAAAAATATGAATGTATTTATTATCACAGAACTGTACACTTAAAAATCATGAAGATGATATTTGTATATATTATTTCAATAAAAATGAAGTAGCTTTAACATAAAAAGTAGAACATACACAATTATGTTCAGTACATAATACTTGACAATGATAATAAAGAACTGTTACCAATTTATGCATTTACCCTGGTGTACTTTTCATAATTACTTAGAGTTTACTTCTACTTATTAAAATACATTAACTGTAAAACAGGCTGAGGCAGTTAGGTCTTCCAAGAGGTATTCCAAAGGAAGGCATTAGTATCGTAGGCTGGGATAGCTCCGCGCATGTTATTGCCCCTAAAGACCTTCTAGTGGGAAAAGATATGGAAGTGCAAGACAGTGATACTGACGACCTTGACCCTGTGTAGGCCTAGGCTGATGTGCATGTTTCTGTCTTCGTTTTCAACAAATATGTTTAAAAGGTAAAAAATAAATACAATTTTCAAAAACAGAAAAAAAGCTTTTAGAATAGATATAAAGAAAATATTTTTGTACAGTTATACAATGGGTTTGTCTTAGCTAAGTATTATAACATTCCAAAGTTAAAAGAAAGTAAAAAGTTTATAAAGTAAAAAAAGTTATAGCAAGCTAGTTTTACTGTTGAAAAATATGCTTTTTAAAATATATGTGGTGTAGCCTAAATGTACAATGTTTGTAAAGTCTATGGCATTGTCCAGTCGTGTCCTGGGCCTTCACATTCACTCATCACTCACTCACTGACTCACTCAGAGCAACTTCCAGTCCTGAAAGCTCCATTTGTGCTAAATTCCTTTAGATGTGCATCATTTTTTTACACCATATTTTTACTGTACCTTTTCTATGTTTAGATAAGTTTAGCTGCACAAATACAATAGAACCTCTGGAAGCTGAACACCCAAAGGACTGGATAACATACTGGTCATCATGTGGAGGTGGTCAGCATAAGGAACTAATCTATTGTATTGCTATGTACACATGGTGCATGTCCAGTCTATGACAATTAGGTCAACTCATGGGGCGGCACCTGTGGCTCAAAGGAGTAGGGCGCTGGCCCCATATGCTGGAGGTGGCGGGTTCAAACCCAGCCCTGGCCAAAAACTGCAAAAAAAAAAAAAAAAGAAAAAAAGAAAAAGAAAATTAGGTCAACTCAAGGAAGTGGTCAATGTAGGGAGGTTCTACTGTACTTACCATTGTGTGACAATTGCCTACAGTACTCAGTACAATAACATGTGGTACAAATTTGTAGCCTAGGAGCAACAGGCTATGCAATTTAGTCTAGGCATATCATAGCCTATAACATCTTGATCTGTTTACGTACACTCTATGGTATTCATACAATGATGAAATCACCTAATGATACAATTCTCAATATATCCTTGTTGTTAAGTGAGGCATGACTATATAGGTAACATGTCAGAAGAGCATAGATGATGTAATTTTTAAAAGTATTTTTTAATAGGGATGAAAGGGAAAGGGTGAATTAATCATTCAAATGTGTTCAGAACATATTCCCGTCATTAAGCTAGGCATGACTTGCACGTATAGGTTGTGAAGTGATTGTCACAAGCACAACGAACATATCCTTCAACTCACAGAGTTACGTTTTTTTGTTGTGCAGGGCTGTGATGAGAACACTTGACATCCGCTCTTGAGAATAAGAACAAACTTCTAACTAAAACTTTTTTTGTATTCAGATACTCAGGCCTTCTTAGATGTCCAGTAATTTTTTGTTTGTTTGTTTTCAGAACAATCACTGTCCACAACATTGCTTGGGTTAATATTTGAAATTGGTTTATTTTTGTAGGGCAAGGCAATTCAAAAGCATGTTTTCTGTTCATTAATTTGCCAAAAAAAGGGATTAAATACCTTCTATGTGCCAGTCACTGAGAACACAAGGTCCTAAAGAACTTATTAGATGAAAAGATAGTAATAAACACTTATACAAAATACAGAGCTATGGAGAAATGCCAGCTTTGAAAGTCTAAAAAAGGCAGCTTCATTAATGCTGCTTTGGGGTTCAGGAGTGGGGAAAATGAACTTATTCCAGAAAGACCTTACAAGAGAGGTATTTTGGTAAGCCAGCGTGGAAATTTATTCTTCCTAAAGTTCAATGCGCACAAAAAGGTTAGCTTTATTTTTAGTGTTTTAAGTTATTTGAAATCAAGTTGTAACTCAAGATAGTAAAATTGTCTTTCTAAAAGTAACTTTTGGAAACTTCTTTGTCTTAGTTACTACACTGTCTTTTCCATTTGAGAAAACCATAGCAACCACACCTGCATCTCTCACTTTTGTCCAAAAGCGACTACATGAAATGAGGATTGGTGATTCTGCTCAAGTCACCAAAGTCATATTTTCCATTCTAAAATAAATGCAAATGATCTCATTTCTAACTAAGGTAGAGGGTTCGTGTTTTGTTCATTGATTATCAGTTATTCAAAACTTCATGTATCACTCAAAAGTTAAGACCTATGGACACTTTGATATATTGATTTTCTATGAAGAAAAATTTCTGTTTTCATTGTAAAACTAACTCTAATTTAAGACACAAATTTGTGTACTGGGTTAAAAAACACGATTATGAAATGTGGATGTTGTAACAAACCATTTACATTATTAGAAAAAAAATTAATTATCTTTTACTTCCCACTTTCAGAGTGACCTCATGACAAAAGATGGATGTGTGTCTTTCCATGCCATTTGTTTTATCAAAAAATTCAGAATTCATAGGAAATATAATATCTATAATATAGAGTAAAAACATAGGTACATACCATACATTCTCAAGGGTGGGGTGGTGGTATTGACCTTAAATGTTGAAAATTGGTTCTTAGAGGGATAGATTTTAAATATCACAATGGTCTACGACCCTCCCAGGACTATAGGACGTACAGACAGGATGTATAACTGTGGCCTTAAAATGTAACGAAAGGAAGATGATTAGGAATTAATAATGTCTAAAACTTCCCTTTTAGGGGCAATACTAAAAAACAAAATACAGTAGAATCTCCATAGTTGACCACCTCCCTGCACTGACTGCCTCCTTAACTTGGCCTAATTTTCATAGAGTGGACATGCACTACTGATGTACAGTGGGCCTAGTTCCTCATGTTGACTACCTCTGTATGTTCACCAGTTTGTTACATTCCCTTCGGTGGAACTTACAGAGGTTCTACTGTGTATTATATGTATTCATATGTTTAAGTGTATACACACACATCTTGTATGTACATTTTTTTCTTTTTTAATAAAAACAGGATATATGATACTATTTATTCTGTCTTCTGCTTTTTTCCTTTGACATGCTATGACACGTGCAAATCATACAGAGGGAAGGTATGTAACATAAGTAAGAAAAAAAGGGACTGGGAAGAAGTCTGGAGCACAGCAAAATGAAGAGCACATACTTCTTTACAAGGACCTCCAGCTCGTTTATATCAGCTCCAGCGGACGGTGGCTATGTGAGAATTTAGGCCCAGTGTTATCATATTCTCTGATTGTTCAAGCAGTACTGGAAGTCTGGATTTTTATGTGAAATCTGAATTTTAAATGTTGACACTGAATTTTTCATGAGGGTCAACATTCTGTGGGTCAAGCAAAACATGTCTACACTAGCATACATAGCAAGCCAGGCTTTGGACTTGGAAGTCTAACCCAGGGTTTCTCAAAGAAATGTTGACAGACCAATTGCAACGAAACCTCCTACCACAGGATTCCCAAGTGATTTGCTTCCTGCAACCCAGCTCAAGCCTACTGAATCAGAAATGTTATGTATCTATCCAGGAATTTTTTGCCTTTTTTGAGACAGAGTTTCATTCTGTCACCTAGACTAGAGTACAGTGGTGTCATCATAGCTCACTGCAACTTCAGACTTCTCAAGCTACTCTCCTGCTTCAGCCTCCTGAGTAGCTGGGACTATAGAAGTGGGTGAGACTGGCTAATTTTTCCATTATTATTATTTTTTAATTTTGTATAGATAAGGTCTTACTATTGTGCTCCTGCTGGTCTTGACCTCCTAGGATTTAGCAATCCTTTTACCTGGGCTCTTAAAGTGCTAGGATTATAAGCTTCAGCCACTTTGCTCTGCCTATAGTAAAGTGTCTTAAATAATCTCAAATTTGAGAATAGGAAGTAGCATGCTTTTTAAAAATTATATAATTAATTTTAAATTCCAAAAATGCTTTATTAAATCTATTCCTTTATTGGTGGGTTTTGAAGTTGCTTCCATACTTTTCTCTCTATACATAATACTTCATTGAAAATCCTTATGTACTATTGTTTTTAGTTTTGTAGGACATATTTCTCAAGAGGAAATTCTTGGGTCTAATTTTAGTGTTTAATAGATACAAAATTTTAAGATCTAGTCCATATTGTAAGCTTACTTTAAAAGGGTTAAAAAAAAAGTCACATTTTAACCAACGATATATGTGAATGTCCCTATCCTAAGATCCATATCTATACATATTATAAACTTCTTCAAACTTGATGGGTTAAAAACATTCTTTTTTAAGTGTACAGTAAATATCCTGACTTGTAGTGCATTTAAGAATTTTCATCCATGTTTAAAAGCTGTTTGCATTTCCTCTAGTTGGGGGAGTTTACAGATATTGACCAGCTGACAAGGGCAGTGCTGAGGGGGAAGGAGGGAACATCTAATTCTATACAATATCCATTTCTTTGATGATTTACCTTCTTCTTAGACTCCAGCCTTCTCCCAAATTTCTATTTCTCTTCCCATAGAAAGCCCATTAAATCTATTGATTTTATTTCACCATTCTGTTAGGGCTATATACGTTCCTTAAGAATGCTTTTCACTTGTTCAATTCCTTTGCTAATTTTGCTATTTAATAGCATCCTCTTTTCTTATCTTTTTGATGAAGCTCTGTGCAAACAGGCCTTTAACAATTTGCCTTACATAGTACATAGTATTTTATTTATTTATTTTTGAGACAGAGTCTTACCATGTGGCTCTCAGTAAAGCGGCCTGGCATCACAGCTCACAGCAACCTCTAACTCTTGGGCTTAAGCGATTCTCTTGCCTTAGCCTACCAAGTAGCTGGGACTATAGGTGCCAGCTATTTTTGCTGTTGTTGTTGCAGTTGCAGTGATCATTGTTAAGTTGGCCCAGACTGGGTTCAAACCTGCCAGGCTGGGTATGTGGCTTACGCCATAACCACTGTGCTACAAGCACCAAGCCGGTACATAGTATTTTAAAAAAACAAATAATAAGTCCTCTATTTTACTTAATAATCTATGCAAATTTAAGAAAATTTCATTTTATTTTTAATCATAGTAGCTATGTAAAACAAGCAGTGCCTTTTTAGTGTGTTTCCTTTTTAAAAAGTGCTTTTAGAAATTCAGTTTAATAACATGCATTTTCAGCTTGATGCCATAAGTTAACTGCAGAAAAGTCACTAATGATTATTATATGTCTTGACTAAACAAGAGCAAAGGAACTATAAAGATTTAAATAGCTCTATACACAAGTTAAAAACTCTCCAAACTCAAAAATGTACTTTTTGGGGTGTAGGGTGGGGGCACTCTCTCTCAAGAACTCTTATTTCAAAACCCAAATGGGATTTCAAAATACAAGTAAATAAATGTCAAAGCCTCTTGGCCTCTGCTCTGCCATTCTATGCCTGTACTCCTGCCAAAATGAAATTTTCCATTCAAAAAGGACTGGCATTTGCCAAACTGATTTTTAAAGACATTCCCCAAAGTAGTGGAAACTTTGTGCAACTTTTTGTTTCTCTCTTGTAGATAGAACAGCTGTCTCTGTAGATATTTCCCACCACAGTAACATTTTTTGAAAAACATATTTTCAGCCCTTCTACTTTCTTCAGCAACTGGTCTATTGTTTTTTTCCCAGTGCAAAGCATAGAAGATAAACAGCTGCCACACTAAAAACTGAGTGAACTCAGTTTCAAGACACAGAAAGGACAGAAGAGATACTGTCTCATTAAGCATCAATACAGAGAAAGGGCAGAAAAGTGGGGAAAGGAAGAGGCTGGTTCAATTGTTCGCATGCAAAGAGGGATACATTTATGACAAAATTTTATGCTGTTTTAAAACTGTAGTGAGACTAGATGCTTATCTACATGACATCATTTTCTGTTACTCTGAAGATCGAATAGTTGAAAAATGTTAAGTTCATTTACTATTCAAAAAAGGAAAAATGTGAACCCTTGCAATACGCAGTAAAACCAGAGACTTAGTAGCCCAGTGCCGGAGTGCTGGGAGAAGAAGGGTCACGGGAGTTTATGGGGTCTATGAAGGAGTTACAGGACTTTGGAAATGGAAACTAAAACGTCGGCCAGCGAAAACCTGAAAAATTCCTAAAAGACGCTTTTAAAACCCAACAAGACCCTGTGGGTCAAAGTAGAAACGAACATTACAGAACGTTACATGAGAAAACTAAAATCCTTCTGCAGCTTCAACAAGACTTGAAGAAGCAGCCAGCAGAAGTTCCTATCCTTCCTTTCTCCTCATTCTCAAATCTCTTATTTTTTTGCACAGCCTTTCTCCTAGGCAGTGCACCCCGGAATTATCCCATTAGATCCTGCCTTTAATTTCGGATTTAACTTTTTTTTGTTATCTCTTCACTACTCCCGGGCCCAAAGCTCCTTTGCCCTTTCACATCTAGTATTTGTTTCAGCGACGAGACAAAGCGGAGGTGGCGAGGCAGAAAAAAGTTTTGTGGTTTGGGAATTGGGCCTTTGTTGTGTCATTTCCCTTGCCCCGCCACGCCCCCAACCACGTGACCAAGAAAGGCAGGAATTTTGTGAATGGAGCCGAAAGGTGGCTGATGAGGCGGGAGGAACCCCGCCCCCTTCCAGGAAGTAGCCAATCTCGTAGCGGAGCGCTGCGGGGTCAGCAATAAACGACAATGGGCTGGGGATTTACAGTTCGTTATTGGTTGCTGGGCGAACCTCGCGGGGACCTAACCCTAAGCTCCGCCCCTCGTGGTTACCCTGGATACCCGTTTGGCTCCTGCTTCAGGGAAAGTCTTTGCAAACTGTTGCTCTGATTACCAGGAGTGCAGGGTGGTGGGACACCTTTGTTATTGGCTCTACGCCTGGTTGAACTCTCAGAAAATGCCCAAGAACCAGGGCCAAGCTGCGCCCGGAACCCCTCCCTGACCCGGGTTAAATTGCAGTTCCCGCTCAAAATGCCTGCCTGTAGGTGCGCGCTCTGTGAACTCTTGATTTCCTAGTTTCAGATAACGCGCGGTTTCAGTCCTGCTGTTCACAGTTATTGGTCATACATGTGTTCTTTTTGTTTTTGATATAGATCTTTCTCCTCCTCTTGGCTCGGAGTTGAGAGTTGTGCGCTCGCTCACATTCCATTTTAATGCGTCTCCATGTTGCATTTAAGGAAGGAAACTTCCAAATAGAAATTGAGAGATATAGCACGTTTCCCAACAGGCGGAACGGCTGCGGGGAAAGGGCTTTGGTCGTTAGCTCTGGTCGCCGCCAGAACCAAAAGCGAATTTCAACGCCAAGGCGCTCCTGGTCCCATCCCCGGGTGGACCATGGATTCTTGAGTGACGCCTTACGGCTCCAAGCCTCGTAGGAGGGTCAGGACAAGTGGTTTCAGAGACACTGCTCTCACTCTTTAACGTCCTAGTCATTGTTCTTGAAACTCGAGCCCTCTCACCGCGCGTCCACAACCTCGGCCTCCGGCTGTTTAAAAGCTGGAGGGGAAGTGAAAGCGTCAACTACAGTAAGTGACACCCTCGCCTCTGTGTATACACAACAAAAGCTCAGGAAACGTGCGGGTCCCTGGGATATCCGAGCCCCTCCGCCCGCTCCCTTCCTTTCCCCACCTCCACCGAGCGCTTGAAGTTCCTTCTCCCGGTGCACAGGTCGGGACAAAATTGGTTGATACGCTTTTTCTCACCTTGATTGCTCTGTATTTTCCCACGTCTCAACGCAACCTCTGCTTTCCTCATAGACACTTTATTTTCCTGACCCAAGAACGATAGGATAGAATTTTAGTTGAACTCGGCTGTTAAATGTTTTGATAAACCATGATCCATAAAGTGGCGATGGATGTTGAAAAATGGGAAAAGTACTTGGGCCAAAAGCTTAGTGGGAACGGATATGGACAGAGAGAGAAAGGGAGAGCGCGCCCGAGAGAACGCGCGCTGGGTTCCCGGTCCAGGTCAGAGTGGAGGGGCTGGAGGTCCTGGGCGGCGGGAGAGTGAGGTGGTGAGAGCTCTGTGGATCGCGCTTTGGTGCCTGAACCTGAACCTCACAACACTGCTTTAAGGCAATCAGCCCAAGAGTGGACCAAGCACACCAGTAAAGAGAAGTGGCGAATGGTTTCAGTATCCCCAGGCGCCTCAACAATAAGCCGCGGGTTAGGGAGGAAGTTGACGTCCCTGGTGGCGTTCCCAGGCTGCGGACCCCGCGCCTGTCACTCGCGCACCGGCTAGAGCAGAGGGGCGACGGAGACCCGCGGGCAGTGGCCGCAAGCCGCCTGATTGACAGCCCGAAATCTGATCTTGTGAAAGAGACGCGGAGCCAATGGGAGGCAGCGATCCATCAGTTTGGATTGGAGGCCCCTGGAGGAGAAGTAGAGGAAAAACCACCGAATTGAGCTCTGTCAGAGGCGCTTTCGGCTTCCAAGGGGAAGTGCTGGGCAATAATTAATGTTTTTATTAAATTTGGAGGGAATTTTTTGCAGCCGTTCGCCTAGCGTGGCCTTCAGGTGGGTCTTTCTAGCAACTTTTTATGTCTCTCCAGATAATTGCATGGTTAAAAACTATCCTTACGAAAGAGGTGTCTTCGTCTCTTTAGTCCCGTTAGGTGCAAAGCAAGTCTCGTTGATCGCCATTGCTAGTTTTGCACACGTTTGCGAATCTGAGCTGCCTGGGTACACCGACCGCGCAGGGAAACATCGAGAGTGTAAATAAATACATCGCTTCTTGCTCGGATTTTTGCTACTACCGAAAATATGTAAATTGTGAACTCTCTTGGATCCAGGTGAAGGAGGTGGTGTAGGGAGGGTTATTTTTGTGAATGGGACTGTCGGAGGGTAATTAGCTATGCAAATTCAAGAGCTTCATTCATGATTTTTTTTTTTTAAGCCTAAAAGCCATCTTGTTCCCCTTTAGGTTGATAGAAGTCCAGATCCCGAAGAAATCTGCAGCTAAATGCTCAAAATATAAAGTACTGAGCTGAGATTTGCGAAGAGCAGCAGAATGGATGGATTTTATGACCAGCAAGTGCCTTACATGGTCACCAATGTGAGTGATCAGTTTGAAAGTTGCCGTTTATAAACTTGACTCCGACGGGGGTGGGGAGGGAAGAGGAGAAGGGAGGGGGCAAGGGGGTTGGGATTGCAGATACTTATCTGCTTTGTTGCCACTGTAGGGCGACTCTGCTTCTAGAAGCCCAGTCTTCAAAATGAGCTTACCTTTCAGTGATTTGGATAAGGCATAGTTTTGTTTTTAAGACCCTTTTTTCTGATTAAAGTGCCCAAGATGAGTGGAAGAGGAGATGGAGGGCAGCAGCAGCTGCTGCACTCAAAGTTTTTGGCTGGGTTTGTCTGCCACATTGAAAAGAATGAAGTTGAGACAAATGCTGACGCTTTTTGTTTATATAGGGTGTTTTTGTTTCTTTTTTCCTCCCTCATTTTCTATTTTTTCCCCATTTCTCCTCTCTTTTTGCTTTTCGGGGGGAGGGCTGTCCTAGAGAGAATAAAATGCACTGTATTTTAGTCTAACACTGATCCAGCCTATGAACAACTTTAAGTGTAATGCTTAATGTTTTGATGCTGAGATACCATGGCTGTATGGCTGATAAATAGTAGTGTGTTAGGATCTGGTACTGGGAAACCACTCTTCCTGGCTGCTAAATTCTCAGCATAAGCCTTCACTGTGTAATATATGCAGAAAGTGAATATTAGAATTGATAGTATGGACTCTTATTTTTCAGTTAGAAAGAGGATCCAGTAGACTTATGTATGCATATGTATGTGTGTGTGTGACATCTGAGGTTTACAAATTTAAAGGATTTTATCTTTCCCTTTGTAGAGTCAGCGTGGGAGAAATTGTAACGAGAAACCAACAAATGTCAGGAAAAGAAAATTCATTAACAGAGATCTGGCTCATGACTCAGAAGGTGAGGTTTCATTTGGGGCTGAATCCCAACTCTTTACCTACACTCTCTACCCTCATAAAGAAAAGGAACACTTCACTCTTATGTTAAAAATAATAAACTGTTGAAATTACTGAATTTAACTATGACATTTACTTGGAGCAATTTACATAATGTGACAGTTTGCACTAGAGAATATTTCATGGTCCTGTCACAAACTAATGGAAGAAGGAAATAAAAACGAAACAGTAACATCCTTCTTTTAATTGTTGTGTTTAAATATCATTGTCCACGTGGCATATAACTAATCCCATACCCTAAGATAAGAATTTTAAAATGTCCAGCACAGTGGGGCAAATTCATCAACTATGTACACTGTTTACATTAAGTTAAACAGCATTAATGACTGATTTCCCATTCCCTTTACACTTAATCCATATACTATTATCCTAATTTTTATAGGTAATTTTGATGACCATAATATGAGGTCATAATGTCTTGTTTGGAGACCTTAAAGTGTTCACAGAAATATAGTTAAGGCCTAATTAATAATTATAATACAATTTGAGAAACTAGGTTGCAGGTTCTATGATCTGTTGGTTGGAGGACAATATACTATAAATTATTTCAGACATAAGGAGGCCTTCATAAAAACTTAATATACTTATATTTAATTATCAAAGTTCAGTTGCAGTTTTAATTAGCTAGGCTGAATTGCTAGGCTTCCTCAAATCTTCATGTTTATTGGACACTCCTTCACTCCCCAACATGACAGTACACAGTTTTGGACTTGATAATTAACTGGTGTCAAAGAATTATCAGTCTTTGACTTTTGTAAACCTACCCGTGTAGAAATTTTCCTGTAAAAACTTGTATTTTAAGTAGTTTCTTTTAGTTTTGACACCTTAAACTTGAAAACATAGTACTTTGAAAATTATACCATGTAGTCTTACATCTTTTATGTAGGGTCCAGAAGATATTGATAAAATGCTTTTCAGTTTTTCTAATCTGTCTCCTAGTATTATTTTAGCAAGAGAAGAAAATGTTTAAGGAAGGTTTCCCTGAATAGGCACACCTTCTTCTCAGCCTTTTTGTGAATCCTGGTTTGTGTGTGTTGGTTGGTGTCCCCAAGCTTATTTATTAAACCTTTTATTAAAAAGGAGACAGAAAAGATGATTGATTTTATTATTTACTTGACTAAAAGAATTTCTTAAAGTGTTGTTTTATGAATATGCATTAAAAGTAGGCAGTATTATTGAGATATTTAAGTTATGAATCCTATGTTGTTCTTATATTGACTTAAAGAACCTTCTTATATTGACTCAAATTAAGTTGATATTTAATACCAATTTCATTTCCATTTAATGAAAACTAAAGATCTGTAAATCTTATGTTTATGTCTTTGATTTGTTTTTTAGAACTCTTTCAAGATCTAAGTCAATTACAGGAAACATGGCTTGCAGAAGGTAAGGCAAAATTCTATAAAGAGGGGAGAAGTGACTCTAGAAGGGGGGAAAAAAAAGTCCTGAACTTGCTGTCTTAATGTTCAGCCCAATTAATTGAGCTCTAAAAGAGCCACCTCCTGTGTCATGCATACATTAGAGCCTCTGATGAGTTTGTCTTTGGGGACTCTGGGGCTGTACTACCCAGTGTCATCACAAATTACCAGGAGAAATTGCTTCCAGCTCACAATCACATCTGCTTTTGGCAAGAACTAATGCACCAAGACTTCAAGTTCTAAGCCTCTGTTCAGATTTTAATTGCAATTGATCAGGTTTATATTATTGTACCTCCAGAGACCTCCTAGAGCCAGAACCCGGCTGGCTTGCTGTTTCCTTTAGAGCAGCGCATATCATTATTTGGTGTTCTGGTGGAGGACTTTTCTGATGGCAGAAATTAGTTTCTCTGGGTTCATCAGGACGGGATGCTTCAAGATTTAAGTGCAAGTGTCTTCTTTCCACCTTGCTCACAACACAGAACGTTAGGTGTGTATCCAATACTTAGGAAATCTATGGGTTTAAAATAAGTCTGTGGGGGATTTGAGGATTTTTAAAATGTTTTATATGTGTTCCTATTCATGTAATGTTTGTTGAAGTTAACCTTTGCTATTTTGTCACTTTAATTAGAATTTATTTAATACAGTAAGGAGAAATTTAAAGTCATTTATTTTATTTTGGGCTATTTTTTGATAAAATTTTGTGGTAAAACCTATTATACCTTGTATGGTGGGCAACTTTGCTTATAGGAATAATGAGATAGTGCTTCAGTAAAGCTTTATACAACTTCAGAAATGCCTAATATTGAGGGACTTTAGTGGGCTTTCATAATTTGAAATTTTTCTGTGGATTTGGCATTAAAAATGTGAAATATTAATTTTATGTTGTGCTTTGTAGAAAACATGTAGAGAAAATTGTAGATATTTAAACATTGAGTGTAATTGTGTTATATTTGTGTTCACTTTGTATGAGAAACATGCATACAAACATCCAAAACATGTTTTGGATCAGATTTTTAAGACGGTTAAAAGGAGAGAGAGGGTCTCCTTAAATGGAACCCAGGTGCAGTAGTTATTTTGAGGCTGTCCTATGTTTTTTATCTGATGATCTTGAATGCAGTTGATCAAGTTGGTGTTAGCATGTAAAATAAGTTTCTTTGTTTTGCTGATATTCTAAAGCTCCAAAGAGCTTTTACAGTCTTTATGAATCTTTTGAGTTTAATTGCTTTCCTAATAGTCCTTGGAAAGGGTGATTGTATTTGTATTTTAATGAACGGTAAGTATTAGTGAAAGCTTTGGTTATATTTAAAGGTCATTTTGCTTGTCTCTACAAATGAAACTTATTGCAATAGATTACTTATTATTGCAGCATAAGCCTTATATTCCAACATAACTTTCTCATGAAAAATTTGCACAGAAGTTTTTGTATTAACTTTTTCTATTAGTTTTGCAAAGTCAAAGGTTGTGAGGACATTACATTTATGAAGAAATGTATTCGCTTATTCAAAATAACTTAAAATATGTATTTTAATTGTTTGGAAGGTTTGTTGATTCTTAAGATGTTTAAATCTCATTGATTCCAAGTCAGTGCACTTGCTGGCAGATTTTGAATGTGCATAGCAAGTCTGTTTCTCTAATTTTAAAATGTGGAATCTGTGACAGAGTCTTACCATTTTATAATCAGTTTCAGTAATTTTTTTTTACTTTGGACTTGTTTTGTGTCTTATATCTCTGATAAGTGAATAAGGTATCCAAGTTTATTTTTTTAACTCTGCAGAGAATAGTTTTATCTAGGATTATTAACATACCTATAAATCAAATCTGATGATTTAATTTTACATAAAATAAACCTAGAAAATTATAGATGTATTTGGAGAAATGCAGACTTCTACTTAGATGAGAATACATAAGCTTAATTAAGTTCAAGAGTTAATTGTAAGTGTTTTGCTGAACAGGTAGGCTGTTATTTACAAACTATGGATAAGATTGTATTTTAGAATAATTTGAGTATTTTAAAACTAGTTTATATTATTTTGTCTAATCATAAGCAAATAGTTGTTGATGTGATGTTACGAGATCTTAAGGGTATTTTTTCACTGCTTGTTAATAGAATCCACGTGAATTTTTGCATGTAGCAATTAAATATAAATATATTATTTTGTACTAACATTTTACCTTGACTTATCACGTCTTGAACAATGTTAGCTAAGAAGAGATCCAAAAATTACCCTAGTTTATTTGTAGCTGGATTTGTCCATTTATGTCCTTTAAACCATCCAGAAATTAAAACATTGCCAAATTGGCAAACCGTGATCCGTTTACATATTTCTTTTTATAATGCTCCAAAGCCAAGAAAGTGACCATGGAATTTTAAGACATTTTGACCCTTTTAAAAAAGATCATTGGCAATTAACCAAGTTTCTCCCATGAGTTAGAATCCCACTGGGAAGTTAAATAGCTCTAAAAATTTTATTAGACATGAGAGTCAAGTGAGTTGTAATGTGTAACATGTAGTCATGTTTTAAAAAAAATTATAGAAGTCCCTGAATACTTGGAAAATGATATGTCTTAGCATGTTTAACTTGGTTTTTGCTGTAAGGATTTTTATAAATTTGACCCAGAGTTCAATATATGGATTAGTCATGGATAAATTATCATGGATTATGAAATGTGTTTTCTCTCTGAGGGGAAGTTGGAATAGTTATGCAGGACTATTTGAGGGTGGGGATGTAACCAGTGTTTTCAATTCACTAAAGAGTTCTCTAAAAATACACTTGCATTCTCCCTCAAAGTTAATTTCCATACAGGGAGACAGGGTTCTGAAATAATATTTCTAAAGAATATAACTTTATATCACTTACCCAGTACTGACAAACTGCAGTTTAAAGGCTTTTAACATCTATGCCACAATTTAAGATAATTGTCTTTTTCTGAAGAAAATTGAAAAGCTAATGTTTTTAGTCACCACGGTAGCAGTTAAACAAATTGTAGAATGCGCCTATTTTAAATTTTGTCCTAGCTACTTTATATTATAATTTTACTATGTACCAATCTTTATTGATTCTTTGCCTTTCTAATTAGAGTGCTACTGACAGAACGACAATTGTAGTTATTTGATCCCGTGAACTAATGAGTTTAAATATCAATCTTGTCAACATCATGGCAATGTCTTATTCTTAACAACCTAAAAGTCATAGTCAAAGTGGAACCTCTTGTATGTGTGAGACAGAAATAGAAAGATACAAAAAAACCGAATTAAGGAGGGTTCGCTTTCTTCTAAATTTGCTCATTACAGCTTACCTGCTAATGCAACTTGAAGAGACATCCTAAATTTTAGCATACATCTAATATAAATACATAGTTCCACTTTTGACTGTTACTTTGTTGTGGGTCTAGAATGTTCTTTTAGGTGCCCTTTCATTAATAACATTAAGGAAAAAGTCAACAGTGATTCCCTGTCATTCGGGTACAATGTTTTCCAATGGTGGTGTAATAAGTCAAGTTTAATACTGCTACCATAACTTCGAGTCAAAGTTTTACCTCCAATAACAACGTTTCTACACCAAAGGTTATTACCTCATGTAAATAAGGTCTTTTTTTTTTTTTTTTTCCTTTTGATGTAATGTGACCTTCAAATAATAGTCAGGTTTACTTAAAAGCAGAGATGTCATTACTTCCTCCTCAGTTCACTTCAGTGGCTGATGCTAAATTTATATTCGAAGCCATTTTGTATCATGTCATCCACAATATACAATAATCATAATGCACTCATCTTATTTTTCAAAAATTCTACCATTTTCTTTTTTAAATGGAACATAAACGTGGATATGTGCTCATAACCCCAGTGGAGCTAATTAAGGAGTAAAAACTTTAAAAATGATGTTATTTTATGTGGTTTACATAAGACAGGAATTGAGAATTAAGCATTATTTTACAGAAGTCCATACAATTCCTTAGAATCTAGCAACAGTCATTTCCCATGTTCTGGGGGTAGGAAAGAGAGGGGATCTCCTCTCTTTGTTGTGCCAGGAAATAGTCTAAAATATAAAAGAAAGAGTATCCTTTTGAATTTAATGTAAAGATAGCAGATAGAGTAAGTGTATTTTATTTCTGAATATTCATAGTAATTAAATGAATGTTTTTTTAACCTGTGTTTTATTTATAAAATAGAAGAATTTTTTTAAAAAATAAAAAATAATTTTAAAAAATAGATGTGGTGTAGGATAGAGTAGTTTATACAGAGGGTCCCAATACATAAACTATTGCTGAGTTTTTCTGGTTCACTTATAGGAAATATGTACACTTTTTTGCATTTTTATAGTATAACTTTAGAGAAAATATTTGGCTAGAAACAACAGCTAGTTGGCTGAAGTTTTCAAGTCATTGCTGGTCAATTTTTAGTTAGAAATTGAAGCTGATTTGAGATTCAAAACAGCTAAACCTTTGCTGTTTCCTTTCTTTTAGAACATACAGAAAGAATGTCTTCATCAAGTATTAAAGGCATTTCTGTCTTAGGGAAATAGTCTCCTTTTTTTGTCTGTTTAAATATGTTTACACTTCAGGATTAATTAGTGCTTTTACATTGGTACAATCATTTTAATGTTAAAAGCGGATGTGGTGTAAAACCAGGCTTAGTGGAGTCATGATTATTTTGTTCCATGGCCTGTAGCTTCATTTTAGGATTAAACAGAATACCACTGTGCAAAGCTTGATTTTTCTTGCTGTTTTACTTTTATGTCAAATAAAATTTAACTTTCTTCAGAGCCTGTGATGCAAAGAGAAATGCTACCAAGGTCGGCAATAATCTACGACATTCTTGTGGCAAAAAAATTTGAATCATTGGCCAGAAAACTAAGGCATTTCTTCAATGGTTTTTCTGCTCCTTTTCGTCTTCCCATCCTTTTTTCTCTCTCTTTCCTTACTCCCTTCGCTTTGTCCATTCAAGTTACTGTAACAAGGTACCGTGTAAAGCAGGATGGAATATGTTCCTGTACGTGTATTTGTGTGTCTTTTATACACAGATATTGTATGGTGTATATAAAAGCTTGTTACTTATTTAAATACGTTCCTTTAAAGGATATGAGCTCCGAGATGTTAAAATCGGTGTATTTATACTGCAAGTTCAAGTTTACTTGCTGTAGCTCTCTGGAAGGGTGTGACATGAAAAGATTGTGGTTGGGCCACATGGCTCATGCTGGACTGTGTTTTTGTGAATGGAGGCAGAGCTCCAGTTCTGCTTGCTGGTCTTGAGGAATAGCTGAGGAGATCAGCTGTCTCATTCATGGGCAGAAAGAATGACTCATACATCTTCCGCCTTGTTTGGCTCCAGGTCATTGTTACAGTGGATAGAACTGGTTTTGATTAAATATTAACCCCTTTGATACTTGATGTTTGTTTTACTTGTACTTTTTCTACTTTCTTCCTAGCTTTAAATGAAAACCTGACAGGCAATTAGTGTGTAAGAATAAGGAATTTTTTGCTTGCTCGCAGCCAACTTTAGAAAATTTTTAAATGCTTACCTTTTCTTAAGTAAGTATTATGATTTCAAGTGAAAGTTAAAAATAGGATAAAGGCAAACTCCATTTAAAATTGCCCACCCCCAGGGCAGCGTTAGTTAAGAAAGGATATTAAATGTAAAATATTAAAATTTAAAAAATGAGAAATTGGTGAGATTCTGTGACAATGTACATCATGATTAATATTTTTATGAATTTCTTTCCCATAGTGTGTATGGCTATGTAGCAAAAAGAAAGTAAAAAATAAATACTTTAGCTAATAATCTAGGTAAAGCAAGTAGCTAAGAGTTCAGATACACCCTTTTAAAGCTGAGATCCAGAGACTAGAAGGCAACTTGTCTATTAATGTGCCAGGGACTGATGGAGCTGCTTCAGCTATTACCAATAAAGCCCACATGCTTCATCTTCTCGAAAGCCTTTTATTGGTCTTTCGGTATGAACTTTCTCCCCTCCCCCCTTCTTCCTTTTTCCCTTCCTCTTTAATTACACATTTTCATCCCCCGAAAGTGATAATTTCAAGTATCGTTTATAATAGGTAGTAGTAAAAAAAAAAAAAAAAAAAAAAAATTCCTTTTTAGGCTGACCTCTCGTTAATTTGCAGCTTTGGAGTGAGAATGGCTTGCCACACTTTTTCAGGCAGCTGGGGTTTGCTCTTTCACAGAATTCCTCTGACTTGAAGAAAAAAAAAAAAAAAAAGGAAATGTATGATACGAGTGTGGCAATACTTTGTCATATTTTCCTTGCCTAGTTCCAACTCATGTTTTTAGTTAACGGCCTTCCTTTTACTCTAACTTGAAATTAGAGGTATACTTAAGCCTTTGTCGATTTAAGCAGCATGCTGCTTCATTCGGTCTATTCAGTTTCTAAAGATTAGCTTCTGTGAAAATGTGAGTCATATGTTTTTTGTTAAAATTCTGTTAATATGTTCAGACGTAAGTGTGAAGTATTTATTCAGTATGTTAAGGAGTTAGAACAGAAATAGAAATTCTTTTTCTTACTCTTTTTACAAATTGTTAGTATGCAGCTATTTTCAGTGTATTTGTGAGGTAAAACTTCTAGATTCTTCTAGTTCTGAAGTTTTGCCTTTTTTTCAAACACATATTGTAACACCCATCAGTGATTGTTAGGGTGCCCCCGCAGTGATAGATTATGGAATCGGAAATTTGTCTTAAGACATTATAAAAAACAATTCTGGCTTTTTGGATATTCATACCAGCATATTCAATTACAAATCTACTTTTGTTATTCACCAGCTATTTTTAACTATTCCTGTAAAGAGATGCTACATTTTTATTAGATTCTTGTAAATGTTGGCTTTTTAAAAGCATAGCAATTGCTGTGGTTGATACTTTTGCATTTCAGTAGTTATATCTGTTTAGCTGTTGGTTCAGAGGGAACACCAAAGCGTGGATAATATGGAAAAATGTGCAGTATTTGAATCTGTTTACTTGCTGTTATTTATTAAATGTGTATTAAAAACACTTGTAATTTTTTTTGGTGTGAAGACTTAAAGTGTATTCCTTCCTTATTAAGAATCTAAAAGGAAAATGTTACTACAGTTTAAAAAAATACACTGTGTTAATAAGCTGAAAGAATTCTAATGTACACATTTTAACTGTTTCTTTTTTTTTTTTTTCTTTCAATAGAATTTATTAAAAGTAAAGACATTAACCTGGGCATTGTAATGATTGAAATACTTTTTTGTGAATGACTTAAAAGAAAAGGGTGGGTGGTGGAGAATTGGAAAAAAAATAAAAGTAACATTTCTTGAGTAGCTGGCATTGTGTTTTGACTATTTCATTTAATTCTCACCAAAAAATCTGTATTATCACTATTAAACTGAGGAGTAAAATGCAGTTCAAAGACGTTCAGTGACTTACCCCAGATTATACAACTAGCATGTCTTAAAAGTGTAGTTTGAAGTTTGCTGACTTTTAAGTTGTTAACCCACAGTATGAGGTATATTGGAATATAAAGAGAAAAAAAAAATTCAGTATAGGCTGATCACCTAGGCACCAGTAATAACTTGGAAAAGTTCTTAATAATTTTACTTGATGGCAGGAGACAAAGAGTGTCTTTAAGAAGGTTAAATATTGGTTAAGAAATCAGTTACTAGAAAACATTTGAATGTCAAACTGAATATTTTAACAATAGGCAAAATTATCATTGACTAGTTATGCTCTTTATAATATATCACAAATTTTATTCAGCTAAATATTTGTTTTTAAATAAATACTGTTAGATAAACTGATACAAAGAAACTTTAATTCCATAGCTATCACATTTCTTTTCATGTAATTTTTTAAACATAGAAATCCTTTTTAATATAGATATTTTTTTATTAACTCATTCAGATACTAACTTTGAAATAGTTTCAACAGAGACTGTTTATTTTAATAAGCATTTTTCATATGGACTAGGATCATTTAAAAAATAATTGACATTAGTTGTAATATGATTTGACTAGACAAAAATGTTTTCATATTATATGACACTAGTAAAGTAATTCCAGCTAATCAGATCATAGCTAACGTTAATGATGTTGATAATCCGCTATATTTTTACCAATCAAGAGTAATCTAACTTCTATTTTATGTAGTATATCCGTGTGTGTGTGTGTATATTTGTGTGTATTTGTGAAAATTCATTTTAGTAATATTCTGTCAGTTTGGAATAATTTATTTTGACATCTAATAAACTGTGATAGAAACATTTTAGAAGTGAAAAAATGCACTTGTGTTTTGATTGCTGCTGAATGCATTAAGTCCTTGTTATTTAGTATTTTTTCTTTACTAAAAATAGGGAAGACAATTGACATTAGAACTGATGAAAGTGATAATTCTTTTTTTTTAAGTGCTGAACAATCTTTAGGAAAATATTTTGCATAAAAGATAGCATTTTTGTTTATTTTCATTGTTATGAATATAATTATTGAAATATATTACTTTATTATATACGACCCAAATCAAGGACATTTCTTTCATCTAAAACTTTGTAGCAGGTTGGACAAATTAAAGGCAAACATTTTTAATTATGGTATAATTCGCATGAGATGGACTATACCAAAAGCAGACATTTTTAAGAAAGCAGAGTGATATGTGTGGTCACTGTATGTCACTTAAAAGAATTGTGATTATGTAGAGGGACTGCTTAAGCACTGATAGTGGGTGAATTGAAATACCTTTTCTTCTATTCTTGTGAATAAACAACAACAACAACTCTGCAAGAAATAGAAATCCTGTAGCTTTTATTTTGCTTCTCTTTTATTTCCATCTGTCTGGTGAAAAAAATTTGGAGGGACGACACCTGCCATCATCATATTTCTGACATATATATGTTTTGTGGTTGACATCAGTGATCCCTTCTATTTCCCCTTCTAAGTAGCGCTGTCGATACCATTTTAAATAGGAGCTCATTGGCAAATAGTCATGGGTTTGACCTCAGCCTACAAAGACCTTGACAGATTTTGCTTGACATTCCTTATGCGTTGGCAGTTTCTCTCTTAATTTTTTTTTTAATTTTTTTTTTTTCTTCTTCAGCTCAGGTACCTGACAATGATGAGCAGTTTGTGCCAGACTATCAGGCTGAAAGTTGTAAGTATAGTATGAGCCATCTCTTTTATTTTTCTTTGTCTTTCTTCCTTCTTTCCTTCTTTCTCTTTGAGTGGTTTCCATCACTAGTGTCTGTTCTTGCATTGTGCCAGCACCTTTTTAGCTTACAATCATGAGATGATTTGATTTGTCAGGTTGTAACATCAGCAGAATCCTTCTATTTTGAGCAGAATCCTTGTATCCTGATATCTGAGCAGAGCTTCCACAGTAGGCAAGGAAGATTTGATTTGATTAAAAGATGGTCCTGTTCTTTGTATTTGGTAAATATCTTTGGAAAGGAGACAGGGTGTGATTATGAATGTGCAAGTGTTTACTTCCAGTTTGCCAATATGTCCACAAGGAAAAGTCTGGATGCTGAGGGGAGATAGAGTTAAAATCTCTAACTATTGTTCTTGTATAATTTATAAAAGATTCTGGACCAAAAATTTGTTCATTGGCTTACTGTATGATTTTATATTGGTGAACTGTCACCTGCTTTAATTTTAATTTTTAGCTTGAAATTTTCTGCTTCCTGGTTGCAATAACACAACTGGAAAGAGAAATTGGCTTCTCTTAAGGTCCTTTATATGTTCCCTTAACTGTCAGAGAATGCATAAGGAGTGATTCATGGAATACTCACCCGTCTTTAATCACAGACTGAACATTTAGCCTGTACAAACATGGTTGCCTGGGGGTTTACTGCTGATATTTATACTTTGCCATTCTACCAGCTAACTGCGGCTGTTGACCTGAGGAGCAAATAGTAAGGAAAAGGTTATAAATGCCATCTTGATTATGAAACTAGCCTAATGCATGGTGTTTTTTTTTTTGTTTGTTTGTTTTTTTCCTGTTAGGGACATTTAAAGCTCTAACTTGTTTCACTTTTTTCAGACCATTGCCAACATCAGAGAAGGCAATATCAACAGTAACAGGCGATGCTTACTACCTTACAACTTAGCAAACCCTTATTTTCATTCCTTAATATCATAAACCTAATACAAATACCTGTATTACTTCAAGCAACAGAAGTTTGTGGGCAGTGCTTTCAATATTTATGTTTGGTACCTTAGATTTCCCAGTTAAAGAGGGTTGTGAAAGGTATTTAACAGGTTCTCTCCAATGTTATGTTGTAGTTTAGCATGACTTAAAAAATATTGTGATAAAATACATATGCCATAAAATTTACCATTTTAGCTATTTTCAAGTGTATCTTTCAGTAGTATTAAACATATTAATATTATTGTCACCATTTGTTTCCAGAACATTTTCATCATCCCTAAACTGAAATTGTGTTCATATAGCAGTAACTATCCATTCTCTCCCACCTCCAGTTCCTAGTAACCACTGTTTTATCAGATTTATTTTTGAGCTAAGAAGAGAATCGTGTGTGCCGTTTGATACCTGAGTCCAGGTATTTGACACATACTGTATATACTCAAGTATAAGCCGAGTTTTTTAGGCACAAAATTTGTGCCGAAAAACCCGAACTCAGCACAAATTTTGTGCCGGAAAAAAAACTCGGCTTATACTCGAGTATATAGGTACTTTTAAGAAGCATGTTCGGCAGTGATACAACCTTAATTAGAGACCCTTAGAAACACTCACAGAAGGACAAGGCTAAGATGATGTGCAGACTGGACCTTCCCTTCTTGATTAAAATGTGGGAAGAAAATGGTCCTATTTCTAACATTCCCCTTCTTGTGGGGCACTTGAATTCTTTCTAAAAGCTAAACCTGTCCTCTGAGAGAATTCGTCTCATGGAGTCATTTTACATCTGAGGAAATTGATGACAATCCCAATACTATATCCAATGTCACTGTAGAATAAACTACCCAGAGGTAATTTTTAAACTTCTTTTCTTGTTGACTTCTTTTCAGCTCTTCTTGTTTTTGTGTATTTTGTGTCTTTAAACTGTGTTCTCTTAGCCACATTGGTGTGATTTTTCCCCCCCTTTCTTTTTTTACTCCTGTGAAGGCTCCTTCTCACTCTACCCGTCTTCTTCCCTTGGGTGTCTGTCTCCAAATCTTTCCTCTTATTTTACATGCTTCTTGCCTGCACCTTCTCATAGAACTTTGTGTTGATGGAAATTGCCTACATCTGTGCTGCCCAGTGCAGTAGCACTAACTACATTGGCCAGTGGAGGTATGACATGTGGCTAATGGCATCGAAGAAGTGAGTTTTCAACTGCATTTGCTTTTAATTATTTTAATCTAGATGTATGTGGCTTTTGGCTACTGTGTTGTTCAGCACAGTTTTGAAAAGCAATGATGTCTCCCCCGTGTTTATCTCGAACTGTGGTCTCCCCTCGCACCTGTTTAGTGGGTGTCCTCACCTGATGACCACTACATTAGAAAAAGGCAATATCTCTGGACTCTGGTCCTGAGCCTTTAGCTGCATTGCCATAAAACACCATTTGCACACTAACTCCAGGCTTCCATACGGTGTTTCACAGACAGTTCACGTTCGCTGAAGTGGTTGCTTTTCCTGACATTGCTCTTCTACTTCTGCTCCCTTTCTAAGTTAATGGCAGCACCCTGCAAGCTGAAAACCTGTGACTTATCCTCTTCCCCTCAATTCTTTACCATGAACCTGCAATTGTTAACCAAGGTGTTGATTCTACCTTTCAAAAATATTCCAATGTCATGGCCTCTCCTCCATCCTTATTGCACTGCTTTAGTTCACAGCCACATTCTGTCTTAACTGAACTTTGGATGAGCCTTTTGACTCTTTGATTTTTCTTCCCTTCCAGTTCACTCTTGGCGGCATTAACACAACTGCTGTCTGGCCTCGTTTATTTTCTCCTTGGACTTCCTACAGGACAAAGTCCTAATTCTTCAGCTGTACAAAAAATTGTTCTATAACCTGGGCCCTGACCACCTTTTCAGTTTTAACTCTTACTGCTCCAGCGTGCTGTCCTTTCCTGGTCTCTGCACTTTCTGTTAGTTCTCTAAACAGATTGAGCTTTGTCCGCTCATTTTGCTTTGAAAGTTTTCCCTTTTGCTTTGCAATTTGTTGAACCTCCTATTTTAGACTCAGCTTAGACTTCACTACATTAAAGTCTTTCTGGCCTTTTCTTGCTACCTTGTCTGTCCTACAGAGTTAGCTGGACTCTCCAGCGTCTTGCATATTGTATTTATGATGTTTTTTTAGGTACATATGTGTATTAGATAAGATTGTGAAGTTCCTGAAGATTCAAGGAGTATGTCACATTGAGCATGCCTTGCATAGCATAGAAACACGATAGGTTTAAATTGTCATTGTATTCATGATCATCTTCTTAGCACATATTTCCTCCCTCAGAGTCTTAATTTCTTTCTTAAGGTAGAAACATATGATCATGCCTTAAAATAACATAGTCTCATTCTGGAGAAACTTGCTGAAACCATGAAAGTTCAGCCAAACGTTTTGAGAAGGGTGAAGTTTTAATAAAGTAGTGAATACCTACAGTTTAAAAAATAAGGTTTTCCGTGAAGGCTATGTTAACCAGTTTGATGAAAATATTTCAAATTGTATATAAAACCAGCACATTGTACCCCATGATTGCATTGATGTACACAGCTATGATTTAATAAAAATAAAATAAAATAAAATAAAATAAAATAAAAAATAAGGCTTTGAGACTCGCAAGTAAAACACCAATTATAAAAGAAACCTAAAGTGGAGATGTGTTTTATTTCAAATTTTCATGTACATGAAAGGTTATTGTTCTTATGGTGACCCACTAATTTCAGTCTTCACTGAAGAGGGAACAAGAGGGAATTGATTTAAAAAGAGGAACAGGGCGTGGAGATTAGATTGTAAGGAGGATCTCTGGATGGAGAAAGTTATCAAATATTGGAATTGAGAAGTTATGTGTTCTCTAAATCGTATAATACAAAGTGTTTGATTCTTGTTTGTTTGGGGCTGCTTTATGCCATCAGAGGGCTCCTGTATCTAGAAATAGAAACTCCATCCTCCCTGTGTGGCCCGTCTATAAATTCTACAGGGCTATGTTTTCAAATGAGAATAATTAGATTCTCTTACATGCCCCAATGAAATAAGATGCTTCTGTTTTTGCTTTTATTGCTTTAGTCCTTTGGTAAATAAAGGTTAGGAGAATGACATCTAAATTCTGCCCAACACTGGATTATAGAACTCACATTGACTGTAGCATATTTAAATATAAGCAGAAGAGTAGAGAAGAAAGCATCTAAAAATTGTGATAATGAGATTAGACCATAACACTTGGGTACTTTCTGAACATTTTCCTGAGAATTCTTTATTTTTATTTACAAAATATTTCAAATAGAAATGTGGTTTGCAATGATGTTACATTATAGTTTGCTAAACTTTGGAGGATGTTAAACATTGAAGCAAGTATAGACATTAAAAATGAATGAAAACAAACAATTTCCTGTAAGTCCATGCCAGGAAATGAATGAAGGCTAAAAGAAACAATTACATGATTTTAACAAATTGTTTGTTTCTTAGCAATAAGTCTTTTAATAAATGACATTTGCTGGAAAAAATGGGATTACTTCAGGATATGCTGTAGTCCAGAAAAAATAGAAGTATATCACATTAGAAAAGAGAAATTGAAGAGTATTTCAAACTTAGATGAGCCATATCTTTTTGAAGTAGATACAAATTTGTATATCAATTGCATTTTTGTAGATGTACTTTAAATTCAGTTATATCAGTAATCTTATATTTTTAATTGTATACTTTCAATTTATTTTTATCATTCATGTCTTTCAGGTAACGACCTTTCATTATATTCTTCATAACAATTAAGTGTTATTAGCTATTTGTTTTCTTTTGGTTACATGAGTTCATTTCAGTCTTTTCTGTCTAGTGATTTACATGATAGATAATGGTCGCATTCTCATTTCACATTCTCCCCAGAAGGCTCCCAGGAATATAGACAGGATCATGTAAAATTCCCAACAGTATCGTGACTCTACTCTTTTCTCTTATACTCCAGAAGGCACACTGGAAGGCAAGTCAATTAGAATGATGCTATTAAAGGAATCATAATAATTATGATTCTAACATATTTATGAAAGTAAATCTTTTGTAACTTCTATATTTTATCTGATATATATCATATGATATTAGGGTGCATTTTGAAGTTAATTGAGACAAACCATTGTGTTGAGACTCAACCATTGAAAGCCACTATTACAAGGGTGACACTTGAGCAAATTAAATTTTTTTAAAGACTAGGATTTTGACTCTTTTTGGTAATGAAAGTGAAAAATAAATACTTTAACAGATTATGAATCTGCTTCTTAAAAAACTGGAGTCAGATAGGTCTACATAGACTCTGACTGAATAATTAACTATAGATGTGCTATGTTAAGACTGCAAAGTTCTGTTCACGACTTTTCTTAATTTTCTGCCTTTCTACTAATCTGCCTTCCCATATTTTGTTTCTTTTCATACACACAGCAAATACTTTATAGTAAAGTTTGTTTTTTTATTGCTAATTTTGAAACCTTTTTTGACTGATGAAGTTTTTAGATATGATTGATCAGGAAGACTTGGTTACCAAAAAGAGCTCACAAATACTCAAAGAAGAATTGGTATTTCTGAGATTTAAGAACTTAAGTTTGTTTCTGTGTTTTGTTTTCATCTCTAAAGCATATTTTGAAGCATATTTTAACATGTCACCATAGTCATACTCCAACTATTCATTCCAAGGATAGTCATGTGCTTTCCCACTCCAGGTAGTAGGCCTGAGATTTAAGCCACAGCTAGTCTGTGAAGCTTCTGATTCATTTGTGGATGCTTTTTACTGTTGGTTTGTGTGCCTGTCTTTTGGTTCTTTTGTTGTTTTTAACAGTTTATATATTTTATTAAAGCAGTCTTTTCATAGAGTAGGAAAAAAATACAAATACAATTTTCCCCATTCCTACAACTATGCATCTCACAACCCTCTCTGGAGGGACCACCCCCCCACCTTTAGTTGTCTCCTGTACTAAATAATGTGCTTGATAATGAAACTGCGTGGTTTTTGATAGATAAACATTTTGGGTGGGTTTTAATTATTTTACTGCCAGTCATCAGCTGTGTAATTCTACCTGAGTCCAGTAGTGGTATTCAGACCATGAATGAGAATCATTGGGAAGCCTGTTCAAAGGCAGCTTCATGTTTTCTATCCTGCAAGAGTTTGACATTTTAGATCTAGAATTGGGCTGTCAAATCTCCTAGGAGCTATTAGATGATTCTGATGCAGGCCTTCCACAGAACACAAGGTTACACATTTTGCTTATCCTGTCATTTACTTAGTTGTGAAATAAAGACAGCAGTATCAATCTTTTGCACATAAATTGTAAAATAGACTCTGCTATTTTTACACATGTTCATTATATAATAGAGGCAATTTCTGAAAAAATATATATATGAAATATATTATCATTTTATTGTGTAACTATATTAGGAAATTTAAAAACAAGTTTATATAAAAATGATATTCCTAAATAGTATCTTTCCTTCCTCATCTTGCTAGAAAGATTATTCTCTATTTTCTCTCACCTTTAGCTATGAGAAAATCCTTGTTGATTGTAGATCTCCGTCATCCTGGAATAACGTCTAGTTTAGAAGCATAACTCATAAATTGTAACTCTTCCCATGGCTGATTATAGAGGACCAAGACATTGATGGCTTTACCCTTTCTAGGGAAGGTCATCAGGTACTCCACTTTTCCATTGACGCAGATATGTCTGTGTCTGTCACACTGCCCAGCAGTCACCTTTGCAACAAGGCAAAAACTTTAGTTTGAAGCTCAATTGTTTCACAAGGAATACATTTTGCAAATCAGAATAGAAATCCAGTTAAAAATAGGCTTCATCTGGTCAGAACTTTTGTTTTAGGATAACTTCCCAAGAATTTTATCAAGTGCAATAGAAGAAACAAAATCTAAATCATAGCTCTTGTGTTATGTCACTTAACTTTTATTTATCTGTAAGTTGACAGGATAATAAATCTCTCAGATTCAGGCCACATTGTGATTCTGTGACACTTTTTCCGAACCCAAGAGAGAAAGATAAACTCTAAGCATGAATGCATACTTGAATTTAAAAGTGGTCTTTACAAAAACTATCATTAGGGGAGAAACGTGTAGGTTGAAATACCTATTAAGGATGATTTTCTTAGAGGTGGAAAATTTCATCAGTCTTCACTCTTAGAAGGCATGCTCTACTAGCTACTTCCCAACGATTTGGTTTTATCAGTTCATCTTTGTTAAGGTAGATAGGTCAGACTTCATGCCAGAGTGAAAATCAAAAGACAAAGCAAAATTTAAAAACCTGCACAACTGGGGTTTGCTGTTTCGTAATAGCAGAACACTGCATCTCAACCCAAGATTTGGGCTCTTTCCTTCTTATTTTACATATCCTTTTATTTTGCCCTTAGGGTAGCAACATAATCTAGAAATTGAATTCTGAAACAGTTAAAAGGAAGCATGTTAACAAATATTTTTTTCACTCATTTACCTATATTAGTAACAAATTACTTTGAGAAAAATAATCCATACTATCTTTGGTTGAAACTTACCCCACATTAAATCAGTATGCAGTTATGCAGTAACTGGACTTACTAGGTGTATAACCCAGAAATATTTATTGAAAAAATCTAGGTAAGGGATGGGGGTGAAAAATTATTGCAGAACCAAATATATTTCTTGCTCATTATTTTAAATTCATACACATACACAAACATATCATGACGTATATCCCTTTAGTAGTATCTGAAACTAAAGCTAAAGCAGTCATGGAAATAAATGCATTTTGGGATTGTGACTTCATATACTATGTAACTTTCTTGAAATGAGATATAAAGAACAAATAATCTGAGCTAAATGGGTATATGTGGACCTTTATGTCATAGTTATAGGTTTAGTGTTTGTTATGGATTTATTTATATCATTATTTTTTTTTCCCTTTTTTCTTTTTATAGCAACAAACATCTACTTCAGGTGCACAAAACATTTGCTTCTGCCTGTTATTAAATTTTCTCCTGAAGTAAAAATGTTGGTTTGATATTGTTGGCTTTTTAAGTCAAATGAATTATATCCCAGCAAGCACAGTATCTCACAGTAGCTAAGGGTGGTGTTAACTCAAGAACTCAGTTATCAGGAATGACTAGATGAAAAAGTCTGTTTACGCAGTGTCTGATAAAGCGATAAGATAAGAAAAGTACTTTTCCAAAATGTTTTTGTGTGCAGCCCTTTGAATCTTACTGCAATCTAGGGTTTAGCAAAGAAAGTGGGTTCTTTTTTCTTTTTTCTTTTTTTTTTTTTTCTGTAAATGTGACATCATTAAAATATACACTGATTTGTTTCATAGTTACTCCTAGTTGTCGGCTTTTCAGTCCAGTTATGAGTAACTTTTGGATCCTGCAAGAGAGGTTTGAATGTGATGGCTCTTTTATCTCTTATTGTAGGAGATTCTTGAATTCACATTGCTGCTTGCAAAATTGACATGATTGCATTCTTTTAAATGAGATCCATATCCATTACCTTTATTTTTATGATTTTAAATATGAATGACAAGTCTTAACAGTAACATTCTTATTTTACACACGAGTTTAATTTAATAAATTATGCATTTATTGACTTCATACT
Organism: Loris lydekkerianus; assembly: GCA_963574355.1. Classification (NCBI taxonomy): domain Eukaryota; kingdom Metazoa; phylum Chordata; class Mammalia; order Primates; family Lorisidae; genus Loris; species Loris lydekkerianus. The sequence goes on from CAUYPK010061775.1 coordinate 55,088, forward strand.
TCTGTACAATTGTAGTCTGTTCAGATGTTAAGTAGGTTTCTAAAACTCTAGAAGTTTATGCATTCAACAAATATGTTTTGAGTCCCTATTATGTGCCAGACTCTGTTTTAGGTCCTGGTGTTTCTGATGTTCCCTGGTGGTAGACAAACCAGAAAAATATCTCTGCTATTATGGAGCTTATGTTCTGTACGGCATGTAACTGATAAAACATTTTTTTAATCCCATGTTGAGTGAAGTGAAATTGTATGAAGGTTAGTGTCTATGCATAATCATTGTGTATTCAGACTCTGATCTGTTAAATTCTGAAGAAAATGTGCTTAGGTTTTGTCTCTTTGATTTTATGTTTATTTCCACAAAATTCACTCCGTTCACAAGTGTGGTCACTGGATTTGCCAATGAATGATGACTATCCTATCTATATTCACACCACTTTGACCTATGCTAAATTCCTCTGACAGGGAGCTAAGAAGAATACCATATGGCTTTTTTAAAATTAGGTACTTTAATTTTAATTGTTGCTATATACAGAAATATTGTCTGACTCCCTTGTTAATATCATATTTGTTTTTCAGATTCACTTAGGTTGGGTGTGGTACCTCATGCCTATAATCTTAGCACTCTGGCAGGCTGAGGATGGTGTATCACTTGAGCTCAGGAGTTCAAGACCAGCCTGAGGAAGAGTAAGACTCTGTCTCTACTAAAAAAAAAAGAAAGAAAGAAAATTAGCTAGGCATTGTGGGGGGCACCTATAGTCCCGGCTACTTAGGAGGCACCTTCCTCTCAAATAATGCTGTGATGTATTTTCACTGTCACAAGGGGGTCGCAACCCACAGGTTGAGAACCGCTGCAATAAATGCTCTATCTGCATCCTAATTTCAATCCTGTTTGGATTGGCTTGGAGACGATGAGTCATGTTCTACTCATATTTGTATGAGTCACATGTTGTATGTATTCATTGAATTTTGAATTGAATTGGATGAATAGCTTCTTGAGTATTTAGAATATTTTTAACATACTCAAGCACAGGTGGTTTGAATTGTTTGAAATCTAATGCAAATATCGGCTTTAATTTTCCTGTTTCATTTTTCTCCGAGGTTTAATGGAAAGCTGTTTGCATTTATGTAACATAAGAGCTAAATCTCAGCTATCAGATATAGCCCTCTAATAAATATTATTTCATACTCCTATCTCACATTATATTTCTCAATCTCTATTTAGGAGAAATACTCTGAAATAACTTGATAATGCTCCCATTTTACATAAGGATGGGCATAAAATAATCAAATAATTAAGGCCCTTGAAGACTGAAATTGCATAGTTCAGATCTCCAGCTCACAGTTACGTGGTTTATGGGGATCTTCCTTTGCCGACAGCCGCTACTCAGACTACTAGGAAAAGACTCAAAGCTATTTCTGCTCTGAAAAAGAAAAATCTACTTGACTAATGAAGAATATTTCTCCTGCAGGACATTGATAATATCTGAAATTTTTTCTTATCAAGTTATCATGGATTAAGAGACCAGGAGAACCTTTGAATAGAGGTTTGCCCCAAGAAAGATGTTCTGTGAACTCACTTGAGCTAGACCTTTAGGAAAACAAGATAGAACTGTCCTCCATCCTTGTCAAGGCTACAGTGCTTGTATTTCTCTGCCTCAAAGATTTATTTACTCAGAATTAGAGAGATGTGTATGATAACATGGTGCATTTGCATTGTTTATGTACAGGTTTTCACTACAGAGAAGTTTTAGAAATGGCATATTTTCCTCACTGGACGAGAGGAAGGATTTGGACAATGAGGACAGCAGTAGCAGCAACATCAGCAGAGTTATTAGTAATCATATTGTAATCATAGTAATCATACTAGTAGATTAGTAGCCTTCATGGATTCCCCAATGTGGTAATAAATGTTCCTGGAAATCCCAAAGCTACTCTTTGAAAAGATACTATGGATTAATGATATCACCAACTTTAAAGATGAAAAACTGAAATCCGCAAAAGTTACTGGTTTTTCTGATTTTGAAAGAAAGATTGTAAGCTTTTTGTTGGGTGTTGGGAAAATAGCAAATAAGAAAAATACGAACCTAGATACTTTCACTTATTAGTGACCTTTTCTTTATCAAGTTCTCTATTAGTGATACTTGAATAAGAAATACTTTTTGCATTCATTTTCTTGTTTAAAAAAAGATACTTTTAAACTCTGCTACCTCATTAGCATAAATATATATTTATTAGATGGAGGGATAAATTCAATGATCTTTATGCCAAGTTTTGTTTATCTGCTTTATCAATGTTTAGTGTATCTACACATGTAATTTTTAGTTTACTGTTAAGATTTATCACATGAATTATCATCAGAATCTATAAGCCAGTATAGAATTCTGTATACATTTTGCTTAGAAAGAAATATATACTCTACTATTTGCCTTTCCACCTTAAGTTTTCAACACTGACAGTAAGTCCTAACTCGTGAAATGCTTTTCTTGGAATTCCTTCCAGCTACCAAGTTTCCAGCAAAAGTTTTGTTAAATACTGTCAAGGCTACAGGACCCGGTTAAAAATGGCCTATTCCTATCAAGATGATACTGCAGTGAGGCTCTCAGTGGTGTTCACTTTCCCTTTGAAATGGTGGTCATGCTGTGAAGTGAACTTTTACTGCCATTCAAGGTTGTTTTTCTCTGTTCTCAGGGACACAACAGCCTTATTATGTTGATTTGATTTGACTGGCCAGTCCTTGGCGCTGGGGCAGAATGTCAGGTGATGCAGTTGTCTTAACTCAAGGGTCTGTAGAGCAAGCCAAATAACTGGGTGTCACTGCTCTGTTTTTCTGGATGCTTTTGCCTTCCCGTGACACTCTGGGTTCTTGTTTTCTTTAAGGATAATCAAACCCTATTTTCCTTTCTGAAAGCTCTATTTTCATTCACTCTTTCATTGCAGATTAAAGGCTGGTGCATTAGAAGGTTATCAGTTAATCAATAAACTTCAGCCATCTCATCTTGTGATAAAGCTGTCCCATTGATCAAAGTGGAAATTTAGGCCCTTGGCTTTTAAAGGGCAATTTCTGAAGGTTCAGATAACGGGCTTATGGAACATACAGACCTGTGCTCTTGTGCATAGGTCTATGTGTCAGGTGGACATGAGAATTATTTATGGGATGTACAAGTAAGCACACCTGCATTTATAAATTTTATGTACAACGGTACATTCTTTTCTTATTTTTTATCAAATTCTGATCATTGGTAAATTGTTCTCTCCTCGTATATGTCCTGTTTTTGTTGATTGGTATTAAAATGCCTCCTAAGTCCCCATGTAAAATTGTGGTAATTAAAAACATAGGAAAATAGAAATGAATGATGTGATTACAAAATTAGGAAAGATGTCCTCCTGTTTTCATAGTAATTATAGACCCTTAAGATTGGCATCTTTATTTTGGTAAAATGCAGCTTGTCCTTTTGGTTAAATTCCCATCATGGCTTTTTTTCATTATGAAAACTAAGTTAAACCAATAAACATTCTCAGTCCTAGGCATTGTGCAGCATTGTGCTAGGTCCTGTGGACTGAATAACAAGTGCCCTACTAGCAGTAACACTAATCTTTTGTATTTGCTTAGGATTTTAGAGTGCATAGGCCATGTTCACGGCCCACATCCCACTTGCTTCTCACGACGACCCTGGTGTGGAACTTAAGTGGACAAGGCTCATGTAGGTTTCATGTGCTTCCCCAAATCCCACAGGTATTGAGTGGCAGACCAGGGCTCCCTCTGCAGCATTCTTTCTTGCACACATTCCAGCGAAATGTGCTAACTTGTCATTCATTAAATTGCTGTGAATATACAAGAGAATAAAATACACATGAGAAGTATTTTTGCCACATGTATGCATACATATGTGAATCTGAACGTTTGTATAATGCAATAAAAGAAAATGGAAGACTTAACAAAATGTTTCTTATTTATAGGATTCTTGGAATTTATAAAATAATTCATATATGGAAAGCAGGGGTGGGGTAGTTCCCATCAGGTCCCTGTTAACTCCATGAAAATCTTCACCTTCATGCTTTGAATGGCAGAAGTGTGGTTAACTCCTTTGTATATACAGTCTTCAGCTTCAGGAATCCTGAACGTTTGCTTAACAAAATAGTGATGCTCCCAAAAGATAATTTTTATGTTTTGGTTTGGACACTCTTTATTTTTGGGCAACCCAGAATTAGGCCAGAAACATTTGCTAATATTTGCTGAAATTAATTGAACATCACATTTGAAATTTTTTCTGAAACTAGTTTTTAATTATCATTCATGATACTAATAGTATTGATAATCGTAAATGCTAAGGCTATATAATAAAAATATGATGGGATTTAATCAGGGTACTGAATACAGTATACTGTATAAAAGGAGAATATTGGACCTATGCTACTTGAGTTCAAATCTCTATTTACTAGGTGTGTAACTTTGTACAAACAACTTAAGATCATTGTGCCTCAGTTTACTCTTGCACAAAAAGGGGATAACAATATTATCTTCCATTAAAGTGACTTGAGTACTAAATGAGTATATATTTGTGTATGTTTGCATAACATGTATTTTTATGGAATATATAAAGAATATATTTGGCACATACACAACACTATATAAGCTTTTATTCTATAGGTACAAAAATATACAGATAGATGAAATATGCAACTGTCATTCATATTGTATTGTAAGTGCATTCTTTTCTGATCAGTTTTTGTTTTATTTTTTCATGCTTAGAAATTGTGTCTGCACCTCCCAACTTTTAAGATATATCTACACATAACTATAAAATAGTTGTAAGAACAACTTGACCTTTTACAGACCTATCACACTAAATAGTTCAATGCATAAGTATAGTGACATTGTCCCAAGGAACTCTAAAGTGTTGGTTGTTCAGTCCTACTGCCTCTCTGACCATAGGGCTTTCCAAACCAAAAGCTGAGCTAGAAACATTCTGATAGTTTTAATACCGGCCCAGTTATAAGATCAGTTAACATCTTATGTTTAAGATTATGGGTTATGAATACTGGTTGATCAAGGACACTCTAATTTGTGGGTCTAGCAAAATTGCTTGCATCTTCAATGTTTTAGTTGATTTTGAAGTTGATGTATTCATTGAAAAGGAAAAAAGTGTTGATTTTTCAATTAAGATGCAACCTTTACAATACAAAGCAATAATAATTATAGTGTTCACTCAGCCTGAAGAAAAAATTTCACTACTTAAATAGCAATAATCAAGATGAGAACTACATTAGAAGGGTGCTAATTTTATGATCATCTGTATTTAAATAACAAAAATGAATCCAAGGGACCCTTGCTGTAACACTACTTGCAATGAAGTGGCATTTGGCTTTAGATATGGCCCTCTTGAAGCCCATTTTAAAGTAATTGGCTGCTTAAATTGTGAATGACCACAGATCATCCTTATAAAAGAGCTACTTCTCCAGTGAATTAATTATTAGGTAGTGGCTGGGCTTCTACAAGACCAGATGTGTCTGTCACAAAGTATTTCACAAATATTGGCATTATCATTATTATATATAACAGATTCTTATATTTTCAGCTTCCAAGGAAAATAAAAAAACACAATAAAACAAATTAGATTTGAAGAGTTTCAGTAATTGTATTCTGCATGTTAAATTTAAGAAAAATAGATTCTAGATGTTTCTTCTCCCAAATGGGGGAAGTAGCCTTACAAGATGATTAGGCACTGTAGTAAAGATCTTGAAGTAGCTATTAGCTCACAAGGCCTTTAAATCTAGTTTTATGATTTATCATTTTTGTGATTTTTTTTTTAAGAAAGTGTCTCAAGCTAATGCCCTGGATAGAGTGCGCTGGCATCATAGCTCACAGCAACCTCCAACTCTTGGGCTCAAGTGATCCTCTTGTCTCAGTTTTTCTATTTTTAGTAGAGATGGGATGTTTACTCAGTACTATTTTTGTGATTTTAAGCTAATTACTTTATTTGAGCTACGTAAATAAGAGAGAAAGTCAATGGGTTGATGTAATGATTAAGTGAAATATTTTATGTCAAGAATTTGATACATAACATTGAATAGCTCACTGGCTCTATGAAAGTAAGACAATATCAAGATTGTTTTCCAAAAAAGTGACCAACAGTCTCCTTTCCATGGTGCTCTATTACTAACTCAAAAGGAGGAAATACTACAGGTGTAACAGCATATACATTATAAATTTGTGGACAGTTCTGGTCTTTCTCAAGTTTGTGTAGTGGGTTATTTGTGTATAGTGCTCTAAATAATGCATTCATGGCTCTCAGTTGATCAAAATAGTTACAGAGAAAGAACCATTTTTAAGGTAGGACTTTAATTTGAGGACCATTTAATTTTAGAAATTATATAAATTGTTTGCAGAATTATAATGCCAAGATAAAGATAGACAAATACTTAACTATTTATTTATATGGGGCATATAATTCCTATGCATAAAATAGGTGGAAAAAAATAATGTGATTCCTGCCTTCAAAAAGCATACTGGGAAAATAGGAAGAAGGGGAAATGTGTGCTAAGACTAGTTAAGGTATAGTGGAGTGGGAGTTCACATAACATTTGAGAGTGAAGATTCTGCAGTCCTACTAGTTTTACTCACTGCCTCTTCTATGTTCTAGCTAGATGACCTGGGTAAGTCACCTAATCTCTAGCTAAATGCCATTCATTTAATTTGTAGTTAGGTAATTTTTTTTAATTTTTAATGTGATAAAACCTCTGTAAGTTGACCACCCAAGGGATTGCTACAGACTGGTCAGGTCAACATAAGGAACTAGGCCTACTGTACTGACACGAACATGTGGAACATGGCCAGTCTATGAAAATTGGGTCAACTTGAGGTGGTTGAAATAATGAGGTGGTCAACTCCAGAGGTTCTAGTGTAGTTAGTACACAAGTAGTGACAGAGCTTCTTAGAACCTAATCTTCCCTGGTGCCTATAATTTTAATATGTCTGTGTTCACCACAGGTCAGTTGGCTGTTCAAGGTTTGTATGATTTGCCCAGTGATGAAAAAGAGAAGGCCTCTTAGGTAGGATAATTACTTTGAAGTAGTAACAAGCATTTTCTGTTCCTCAGAGAGAATGGAGCAGTGTTTAAATAGTGAGATATGTGTTAGGTAGCAGGGGGGACAACGTTTGGTAGGTCAAAGTAAGTCAAATTTTATGGGTTAATAAAAATTAATTGGACATATTTGAGGTTTATCTGAAGAACAAATAGGCCAGCTTGGAAATGTCTAAGAGTGAAATTAGATATCATGTTATTGGGAAGGAGAAAATAGTGAGGAAAAAGAGTATAGTACACTATTTTTCTGTAAATGGATTTTAGCATATAGGCACACTTGTACTTAACCACCTATGAGACAAATGTGAAGTCTCCGACAGTTAAGTTTGTGAACTCATCCTAGACAAAGTGCTACTTACCTCCTTGCTGAATGTCACTGGGCCACCTGTGAAGTCCTCCCCTGAGGAAGCTATGCACTGACGCCAGTGCCTGGTCCACCCTTCAAAGCAATTTTGGAACTCCTTTTTTCTGGAATGGCCATCAGAGTTGTTGTTGTACTAGATCTAAAAATTAAGTTTGAGAACTCATCCTAGAAAAAGTGCTGCATACGTCATTGCTGAGTGAGTACCACTATGGTCACCAGATGACCAAGAAGAGTACTTAGAAGGTGACCATCATAATATTCAGCAATGAGGTATATAGCACTTATTCTAGGATAAGTTCATGAACTTAATTGTTTGGCCTTGTACTTGTTAAATAAAGCATAGGTATCAGAAATTGTATAATTATTTCAGTGGAATCTATGTAGTAATTTGAAGAAATGTGCCCTGGATAAGAATTTACCCATGGACCATACGGGAAGTGGAGAATCAGGCCTTATCTGACTTAATTTTTTCCCTATGCACACCCTGAATTTACAAAGCTCCTATTTACTTCAAAGGGGTGAGGAGGAGAACGCAAAACAGGCCTGTCGTGCTTGTGATCAGATGGTTGTTTTGCAGGTGGTATCCATGTGTTTCTCCAAAACTCAGCTTTTCTACTTGTACACTTGGAAGGAGAGCAGAGTGCTCTTTCATCTTCAGATTTTTCTAGCTTCTTGGAACTATTATTTACAAAGGAGGGCTGTATAAATCTTCTTTGTGTGTTTAAGTGCTAATATAAGCTGCTGACTATATCAGCTGGCTGCAGTATTTGATACACCTTACACCTGGAGTTACAGCAGACTCGTTGGCAGGACTCAGTGTTCTAAAGAATTAGATTATAATTTAGAGAATAAAACAAAAGAGAAGTGTAAAAAAGAAAGGCATTCAACAGGCACGCTTTCTGCATTCCACTGTGCTGCCAAACAACAACGCTATCTGTCATCATTGTCTGTGACCCTCTTTGATCACTTTTCTATAAAAATGATTATCCCTATAAATAATCCATTATCCATAGCAGATATTATAATATCTCTTTATTCAAATGGACTTGGTGCTAACATCTAAAAGTCTCAGGTGTTCACATTTTAATAAGTGCCTTAGGTTGACATACCAGTATATACCTTATAATTTTTAACGGTTTTAAAAAAGGCAGTTAACTATTAGAATACTTGAGTGTTTGGATATACTATGTCCTTTAAAATAGAGACCTGCCTTACTGAAGAATGATCACGTTTTAAATTTCTTTTAACATTCGGCAGTGTTCTTTTTAGTCTCTTTAAAATGCTAAAACCCCACAGAGATTAGTAACTGATACTTATTTAAGAGATAATAAAATCAAATGCAGAACTTACTTCCCATTTGGTGATTCTGTATTTTATGAATAATAAGAAGACTTGCCTTGTGCAAGAAATAGTATGATTTGATCATTTAGATGTTGCTACAAAATGCTCTGCCCAAGATAGAAATGAAAAGATTTGTAATGTTCAAATATTATGTCCTCCATGCTGTGATTTTCTGTTTCCAATAACACCTGTACACCATTGCTACCTAGTTATGCTCTACATTTTATGCTTAATGTGGTAATCTAATTTTCTCTTATCTGCAGTTAGCAAGTCAAAGTAAAGAATATACATTGGAAAGTTGCCATGACACTATTGCTATGGAATCCAATTTAGTAACAAGTGAGGTATCTTGGTTTCTATCAGACAGAGCTGGGTTCTTGAAGGATCAGAATGATCTTATTATGTGGAGTTTTTTTCCTGTAATGTAGCCTCAAAGATGCACTAGTATAATGGTGTAATGGGGAGACTAAAGCCCATAAAAAAGGAATCCTTCGAACTAGCAGCTGAGAAGTTACATCAACTACTCTACGCAGTGTAATAAAAATTTAAGGATAGTTGTTTACCTACTATGGGATGCCCAAAAAACGTATACATATTTTAAGAGACATTGTCTATGTATGAACTTTTTCTTTGCCCTGGTCAACAAAATTATCAGTCCGGATGCTGATAGTACCCCCTTGGAGCCCCTCTTATAAATTACAGAAGTCAGACTTTGCTACCAGTATATATTAATGCTATGATTTTAATATAGTGTTTTCCTTTCTTAAAATGTGTATACTTTTTTTTTTTTTTTTGCACTCTGTATTTAAGAAGCTTTTTTGGATTACTATAAATGTCATCCAAAGTGTAAATTAAGAAAATTTTTTAGGTGATGGGTGTATTAATGAATAGTTGTATAGTGCTAGATTTTACAGCTACTGTAACTTTTGTTCATCAATATATCCTATCAACTAAGTCAAATATGATTGTAACTTTGTATAAATACATGTTTGTATAAATTGCCTACGGAAATCAGATTTCACAGGCTGTATATCCAGGATGAGTGTACTTCTCAGTAACTGCTCATTCTAAAGACTCTGAAAGTGCACCAGAGTAACTTCCTAACTCCTTATGAGATGCTGTAATACGGCTTGGTTTGTTTGTGACTGGTTACCGCTACTGAATTTCAATTAAAAATTGTGTCTTTTAGAAAAAATAAATTTAAGAAACCGCAAAAATTATTGACATAAGGCTAACATAATTATACAATTCTTCATTCTAATAATGATTTTCTTGAGATTATATGTGTTAACTAAGAAAATGTGATCAGTGTATTCACTGACTTGTACATTCGTTTTCTATACTCCCTGCAAAGTAAAATCTAGATATCTTACAAGGTATCTCTTCACTGTTTATTTCACTGCCCTGGTTAAGTCTACCTAAGGCTTTCTTACTTGGTTTCCTTTATCAGTCCATAGCTTATTTTGTTTCTTTTGCATTAGGGAAGGCTGGGATTTTGTCTGTAGACATCCTAATAATTCATTATTCAGATGTCGTCACGCTCGTCCTATAACTGTTTTTAAGTTAATATTTATTGTTAAGAAATGACACAAGGGCTTCATTGGTTGAAAAATGTGTCCCCCATCACAGCATTTATTTTTGTATCTCATACATCTCCTTTTCCTTTTGGGGGAGTCTTGATCTGAGAAAGATAAATGAAAATTTTTTAAGATAGGTGAAATATACTTTGGGTGGAAGCTTTTCTTTAAGAGTGGTGATTCCTCCTGGAAACTCCTCTAATCTACTTTGAGTTAGATATTACAAGGAATTTTTAAAGGACAGTTCCCAAATTCATTTGGGGTAGAAATTTTAAAACTTTTGTGCCAAATTAGTTAAGATGTGTTCACAGGATTTCCCCAAATTAGTTAAGATGTGTTCATAGGATTTACCCCTGCTAGTATTAACAGCCGTAACGATTGAGGCCAGGTGTTTATTGTCAGGAAAATTGCAAAGTTTCCTTTGTAATTACTATATCTTTGTTATTTTGGTAGCCTGTAAAGTTTTATTGGCATTTACTGAAAGGTACTTTTTTTGGTCCTAGCCAGCTGGCTTTCTTTTTTTGGGCAGACTCTCCCAGCTCTGGTATTCAGAACATATTTTCAGCTTTGATGTCTACTGATTTTTCTTTCTTTTTCTTTTCTTTTTTTTTAACAAGGAGCCAAGTGGCTAGGAACATCTGAACTGATCTCAATCCTGTCTTCAGTAGGGTGACTTCAGAATGCTGCAGGTGTACTTGAAGCATTTGAGGTTGCTTCCCACTTACCTAACACGTCATTTACCTACTCAAGTGGTCACTTTCAAACTGTGCAGATTACAGGTTCTTTTCACGTACTGACTGGAAGAAAACTGAAATTATAAATCAAAAGTGAAGATTCAGTAACTCAAAAGAAAATAGAATTTTTCAAGCAGTCAGGTTTCACCAAATTCATATTGAAAGATCCTTCTTAAGGGGTAAATATTAAAACAGATAGTACACAAACACTGGAAGAAATGAAGTAATAATGGAATTTTGCTAGACTCATGAGTGCAGTGTATGGATTTTGAGTTTTAGTTGTCTTAGTGATAGTCTCTTCCCCACTCCATTCGCCAGGCATTATTTCTCTTACCTCTGGTCTTTTTTGGAGATTGTAAATCATGCTATTGCATGTGAGTTGAATTCTAAATTTGAAATTAAACTGCTTTAGTCCTAAGGGCCCCAGTAATAAACTCATTTAAGCAAGTGTTTGCATCACTAATTACTAATTTTATTGCATTTAAAATACTGCTGGAGGAAATGGTTTGGTTATGTTTTATTTCATCGTATATTGATTTCACTACTTACTCTTAGCGAATAAAACTTACAAATCTTAGAAACATCTTTCCAGTAATTATTATGCCAAAGCAATGACAGGTATATTAATAACTGGTAGTCTTCTGAGGCAATGCAATATCTTCGTAATTTTGTTTCATATATTACTATAGCCCATAGTTAAAGTGATTAATGTAAAATTTTAGGTTGGAGCTTCTGTTTGTGATTTAATAAAAAAAAAGAAAATCAAAGATCACATTTATCACTTTAAGGAAAGACACCTTTAAGGCTGGGCATGATAGCTCACTCCGGTAATCCTTGCACTCAGGGAGACTGAGGCAGGTAAATTACATGAGCTCAGGAATTCAAGACCAGCCTGAGCAAGAGCAAGACCCCATCTCTACTAAAAATAGAACAACTACCTGGGTGTGGTGGCAGGCACCTGTAATCCCAGCTACTTAGGAGGCTGAGGCAAGAGGATCGCATGAGCTCAAGAGATTAAGGTTGCTGTGAGCCATGAGGACATGGTACTTTACACAGGGGTATTGAGTGAGACTCTGTCTCAAAAAGAAAGAAAGAAAAAAAAAGATATCTCTAGATGCTACTGCCTGCATCCACTGTTCTCTGTTTTATGGTCTGCTTTCTTTTTCTGTAGCACTGGATCAAAGGATGTATCTAAGTACTCTTTTCTTAGCTGTTTATTGGAGATTTACACCAATTGTGTACAGAGAATAGCACTGGGATTCGTTCTGGAGTGCTGGAGGAGGCAGGGGATTCAGGGTGGAAGGAAGTCCACCATTTACGTGTTCTTGGGGGAGGAACCTGTCTGCACAGCCACTCAGTGGCCAGGGCAGAGCACCTTTGGTGTCTGGACATTCTGTAAGCCCATCTGCCGTGACATTCCTCAGAACTTCTCACTGGCCTGAGAAACCCCAGGAAGCACTGGGATCTTCCAGGGCCTGCTCAGCCTGGAATAACAGACCCTGCCCAGTCTTTTCCAAATACATGTTGCCCATTATTTGAAAGAAATTGCAGAATTGTTAGACAGAGAAGTAATCTTTAGTTTTAAAACTTTGCAGAGCTTAAAGAGTGTCCATCTGAAAGCTGAGTGGACTGTTTCTGTAGCAGAGGTGTTTTCCATATCCATAAAGGTCATAATTAGGTGATGGGTTAAGTAGAGCAGGTTTGAGAGGTGAGGATTTGGATGGCCATCTTGATTCAGGAACTTCATTTCAGTTTATTAGATCTGTTTCTCAAATAGCTGCAGCTTGTTCAGTTTCGTTCCTGCCAGTTGGATGTGAAGTTCTGTATGTTTGGGCTCACTGTGCAGCATTTGTTTCCAAAAAAAAAGTGTCGTGCTGCTTTCCATCTACTGGACCAGTAGGGGTAGGAAGATCTGATTTGAAGCCAATGCAAAAATGCAAAACTGATTAGATTTGGATTGTTCATACATTAGATCTTCCTTTCCCTGTTCTTATCCTTTTCCAGATGGAAGAACCAGTTTCCTCTCAGGGCACTTTCTCCTGGCAGTTAGACGGTGAAGATCATGATCATTTAGTACGACTAATGCTGAAGTACCATTATATGGAGTTTGAGTTTTAAAATTTGGAGGAATGAATCAGCACATTTCTGCATTTGTCTCTTTATTTTTCAGTTAACGATGCTTGTGATGCTTTTAAAATTAGGAATATAACATTGCCTTTTGATTCTGCATTTTGTTTTATTGATATAAGAACACTTCACCTGCCTACATCCCCTGAAAAACATGGTCTGTGTAATCAGGTTTTAAAGCATCAGGTTTTTAAAGTGTTAACTGTTTTACATGTGCCTCTTTGTAATGTGCATTCTTTGCCCTCCTTTCTTAAATACAGTATTCATCCCCAAATGTTGCTTTTTCGTGGTGATTAAGGGTCATCATTATGAATGTCAGTTATTAGCCTTTGCTAAAATGCAACAACGCCCTCAGTTATCACTGAGGTGTGTAACACTCTGTGCCGTTATTACTGAGTGGCCTGAGAATGTTAAATGCTCTTGGAATTCTGGCATCAGATCTTTATCATTTTTCTCTTCTCTCTTACATCAGTAAGCAGGTACTTACACCAGTAAGCAGGTACTTACACCTAGGCATTGCATTTTAGAGCTATTGAAAAAGATCACTTGGTCTAATGCTTTCAGTTTGCAGATCAGGAACAGAAGTCCAGAGAGGTCACACAGCTAGTAGATTACTTGACTCCTAATCACATTCTATCAGGTCATACTGTTTGCTTTTGCCTTGTGTCAGGATACCTTACCCTAGTGAGTTTTTCTCCATGTTTAGTATATATATATATATATATATATATATATATATATATATATTGGTGTTAGTGTGTAGTTGACTGATAACAAAGAGAACCTGGGAAAAAAGTAGTGCAGAAACATCTGAGGGCCAGAAGTTTTGTTTCTACTACAAGTCAAGTGGTCTTCCGTACAAAAAGTGGTTGGAGTAATAACAGTAATAATAAACATTTACTGGGTTACTTACCATATGTGCCTGGCACTGTTGTAAGTTCTTGTATGTATTATCTCATTAAATTCTTACATACATCCCATGAGAAAAGTCTGTGATAATCTCCATATTACAAAGGGGGAAACCGAGTAACGTGGACCTCACCTAGCTCACAGGATGTCCTGTTTGTTAGTAAGCGGCAAAATCAAGATTCAGCCTCTATGTCTTAACAGCTCTGCTTTTGTCTGTCTGGGACTTTTGTGTGTTCTCTTCCCGCTGTCCTGCTGTAGTGCCTGATGGCTCTGTCTCTGAGTAATAACAACACCAGCAGCTCACTTTAGGGAGGACTCACTTTACACTTCACCCATAGAGCCTCCTTTAACGCTCTCAGCAACTCCACTGGGCAAATGCCATTATCATTCTGCTTTATACCTGGAGAAACCAAAGCATAGAGAGGTTAAGTGGTTTACCCGGGTTTATAGCTTGCAAGTGACAGCAGCAAGATTTGTAACAGGACATATTTAAGTACCTGCTAACTTTGCCACTCTGTCTTATTGCCTGAGACTTAGTACTTGAAGATCTAACCCATGAGTGTAGTATGAGTTCTTCAGTATTTATTTTTGCCAACTAGAGGTGATGCATGTGTGTGAGTGACGTGCATATTCTCATCCACACGTGGACACACAGTCGCTGGTGAGTTCTTAGCTATGTGTTAGATAAGGGCTGGGATGCTCATATGCCAAGTGGATAAGTGAGTGAAGTGAATTTAGCGCAAATGACATGGGGAGCGGTTGGTGGGGACAGTGGGGACTGTGGCAGATAGGAAAACACAGGTCCAGGCCAAAGGGGCAGCTGATAGTGGCTCAGCCAGCTGCTGACTTGTTTTTCTGGCTGTAAGGTGGACCCATTGTTTCTGGATTTTGTTTTTTACTTGTTTGTTTTCGCCAGTGAAGCCAGAATTTTGTCTTTAAATCAGAAAAAAAAAAAAAAAAAAAAAAAACGATTTTGAAGCTGATTGTTAAGTGCTCCCAGATAACTGATATTATTTGAAAGTATTCTGCGAATGGAATGGAAATGTTGGGGACCTCTGATTTAGATCCTTGGGGCTGGAGGAAAAGAGACCTTTAGAGAGTGTGAGTTGGCCACATCTTGGTATTCCTGCTATTCTGAGAAGAGGAAAGACAGACCCAAACCCACAACACTTACCCCTTCTGATTGTGGTAAGATGTTACCCTGGTGTTCTGCGTGAGACAAACTTGAATTTCAGTCTGCTTTTGTCTCATGGTGCTGCCGCAGCTGTCAGAATGATCTCCGCTTCTGATTTCAGCTCTGTCCTCAGCACTGTTTTCCAGGTCTGTAGAAACTTCTGGACTTTTTAAAAACTGCAGGCCTTCCTTTATTCAAGGACACCCCTTGAATAGCAAGGCCATGTAAGAATCCTTGCAACTAGTAAGAGTTTGGTATTCACTCCCCGCCATCCCCGACTCCCCATCCTCAGAAAACAATCTCTTCTGACATTCTCTCCTGAGAAATGAGTCTCTTCTCTGCCACTCAGGACTGGTTTTTCAACTTTTCGGTGAGTCCCTTGCAAATGCTAAGCATCCTTCTGGGAGCAGGTGGGAATATGCGAATGACTTTGCCTTTCTCCATAAAAGTAGCACCACTTTATCTGCTTTAAACATTGAGCTCCCACTGAGGACTCCTTTAGTACAAAGGTTTCTGAAGCTAAAACAAACATGGGCTCAAGCCCCAAAACATGACCAAATCTAATGTCTGCTTCAATTCAGACATTAGGGGCGAGACAACAAGGGGCAAGAGCCTACCTTGCTTCATCTTTCATTGCTTCTAACTGACATCTTAACGTGTTGCCAGAATAACTTCCCTGGGCAAGCTAGGTATGGGATCTCTGTAAACTGATACTGTTTCTTTAAAAACATAGTCGTGTTTTTTATTTTATTTTTTTTAATAGCTGCTTTACTTAAAGAATATTGTTTAAGAAAAAAATAAATATCGACTTGCTATGCTATGGTCTAAATTCCTGTCTCAGATATATTATAGGGGAATGTATTTTCAGATGCTGCAAATAATGAGAAATCATGAAACCTGGAATCAGGGTCCCTGTCCTTAAATGTGTTTCAGTTTGCATTTTGATAGCAGTTTAGAAATGTTATCACTTGTTTTGTCACAGACATAATTCACATCTTTCTTCAGGCACTGTAAACAAGAGAAATGGTTTAATGGCCCCATAAAGGCACTCTGCTGCTGGCTGAGACTCAGCCCTTTAGTAATGGATGTGGGTGTGTGTATGTGTGGGTGGTGTGTGTACACGGCGGGGTTGGGGAGGGCTGGGCAGAGGTAGATGAGGTAGAAAGGAATCTTTGAGAGGCTCAGATGCAGCTGAAGTGCCCTGTGCTTTTCTGTGTCTTGGAAGATGGATTTACAAAGCATGTGACCCTGTGGTCTTTATTTGTATACACGCCTTCCCCTTTGCTTCTGGTATTTAACTGAGCACTAATTGAGGTCACTGCCATCCATTTATCGCCTGAAATTGAAGTGATATTAACTTACAGTGAATGCTTTTCATCTACTGAGTGTATTCCTAACTACATGTATTTGTATAAAAGGCTACATGAATTTTTCATGCCATAGTGGTATCTGGTCTTAAATAATCTAATTTATGTACACCATTTCTTTACCTTTTAACAGGGATTTTTTTTTTAATTGCTGCTGTAGCCAAGTGAATTTTTTAATATTTTTTTTCTAAGCACTTTGGAGTCCCAAAGCATGATTTATTTTCACTTATTTAGTTATAGTTTTTAGACAAGTATAAAAAATTCTCTGTGTTACACATAACTCTGTCCTAAGCAAACGCCTTAGAATTCCTCAGAGCACATACTTTTGTAGTTTTTTAGAGTCTTAATTTGTGTCATTTTTTATTAGCTAGTTTGTGTATACCCTTGTAGAACTGGCTACAGAAGGCAGCACACATTGGGTTTTGAGAGGCCGAGGAAACAAGAGTTAACAGATTAAAATGAAGTGTCCTTTGTTGATTAGTGTAGCTGTCTCTTACAAGTGTCGCTGTTTCATCCAGGTTCTGTCAGGTTTTCTTTTTCTTTTTTTTCATTATAAACTATATTGTGGAGCAGACAGCAATACATTTTTCTCTCTAAAAGCTCAGCTGGTAAATATTTTATGTATTGTAAGACTTACGTATGGTCTATGGCAGGACTCAGTTTGGCCCTTGTAGCTCACAGTAGCCCTAGATTATACCTAAATGAATGGGTGAGCAAATGTTCTACTAAAATTTCATTTACAAAAACAGGTGGTAGTTTGGATTTGGTACATGGGCTGTAATTTGCCAGGCCTTGTTCTAGGATAACATGCAGAAGATTATTCTGAACAGAATTTTTGAACAGATCCAAAATCTCAACGTGAAAGTAAGGAGACTCTATCAAGGCTCTGTGTTCCTAGCTGGGTTTCCTCCAAAACTATAGCTATGATTCAAGGACATGATTCTGTTTAGAGAAGAATTAAAAATATTTTGTGTTTCTCCTCCCAGGGGAATTGTTTTGTATTATACTAACAGAAATTGCTACTCTGTTTCACTCTTAATGATGAGAGTTGGGAGGAGAGCAGAGTGAAAGGTCAGAGGCCAGAGAGCTTTTCACTGTATTTATATTCCTGGTCCACATACAGGAGGCCTTTCCCTCACTTGTGACATTTTGGTTATCAGTATGTGGGGGAAACTTTGGATGCTGGATAGCAACATTTTTTCCTTCAGTGGAATATGAGTGGTGTGAATGTTTAAAGGCCTATGGTCACACCAATAAATTGAAAGAAAGAAGAATGCCTAAAAGCAGGCACATATGCTCTGAGAAGAGTTTTTGTTTAGATGCAAGTGCTAAGAATATATTGCTAAGGTCATGGATATAAGTACATGTGTTTTGACACACTAGAATGAATCAAACCCTAAAAATACTGGCCAGTATCTTTATTAGGGAATTTTAAAAAGGCTAAGTAAAGCTTCAATTGGACTTGGATGAGCCTGGATGGCAGGCACTGTGTCTTGCTGTTCATCTTTTTTCCGTGACCCCACATTCCCTCACTCTCAGGATCTGGTATGGTATCTGTTGCGTAACAGATGAATTAATGAAAAAATCGATGAATTAATTCCTGAAGGAATGAATGGATGAAGAAATATTTCATAAATGTTATAATGGTGCTCATGCATGAAGGAAATCATCAGGGTGTGCATGTAAATAAATTTGAATTATACACTCATTGGTTCAAGAGTTACATACAACCAAAACCTCAGGGCTCTAATTCTTCAACTGTTATAATTTTGTGTTAGGTCTTTAGTTAGACATGACCCTTCCCGTCTTTATGCCATTAAAAAAAAAATCTATAAAATGGGAATAATAATATATGTTCTTGTTTTGAATAGTGAGAATCTAAAGACTGTAACGACTCCTCAAAAACCGTAAGATACTGTGTAAATTTGAGAGTGTTTATTTAAAAAAGCATTAGTGTTAGTGTTTTCTGTTAGGATTTCAAACTTAACCAGAGTTTGTTCAGTTGGCACCTATAGTTAAACATGTTTTTAAAATTCACAAGATATCATAATCTTCTCTGTAGAAATAGAAATAAAAACATATATGGCATGTAGATTTCATTGTTCATTCTCTGGACTAACATTATTCTGTCAGTTATATTAATAATAAACAGGATCTGTTTTTAATTTAAGAACACAAATAATGCTCCACTGTCATGATTGTTGGGAAATTATTCCCCTATGGGCAAATTTTAAATTCATTATCTTCATCTATATTTCAGGTATTCTGTTGTGTCTATGTTCTGTATCTACCCTCAAACGAACAAGTGGTTGTATATAAGTATTATTGCTCTTGGAAAGCTAAGGACATGTCCATGGTCTAGTAGAATGATGATGACAAGACTGTGTCCCCTTCCTAAAATGTAGGTGGCAAAAAATGGAAGCAAGATGATACGTCATAGTTCCTAGTTCTAAAATGAAAACAGTTACTGATTTAACAGACACTTCAGGATGAATACTATAACCTCAAGTAAACTTTTGAATTAAGAAGTGGTTAAGTTTATTTTGTAAGTGCATTTTTTAAAAAGTCCTGGTATTTTGGAACTCTTAAATTTAACCATTAGAAGAACTCAGTCATCATTAGTCAGCCTTAAAATGTGGTTTTAAAGGTCAAGTTTCCATCAAAGGAAAAATGCAAGACACATCTCTTGAGTGTGCTTTCTGCCTTTCCTCCCCCACGACTGATTGTCTGGAGGAGTCGTGGATCATAAAAGTTTCCATGGAAAATGCGTTTAAGAAATGCCTGAGGAAGACTGCATAGTTTATAGATCATTTATCTGAACGGTCTGAAGTGAGGGATTGAGGATGTAATAACATTTTGAGCTATCACTTCTTTGCAAATGAAATGAAGGAGTTAACTCACTTGATTTGATACACTTGAAGAAGGAAAGATTCACTTTAATTAAAACTACAAGCCATGCAGATGCCTGTAGTTCTCTGTTCCAGACCCAGCGAGGACTGTACTGTAAGTGAAAGGAAATGTACCTAGCAGCCTCGGCAGCAGACTGGAGCCGTGTTCAGCGAAAGTAATTTAATTAGTGTTGATCATGACTCCAGATGATGGTGATTTGATAAGGAATAATTTAGTACTTAACAGCCTTTTACATGCACCAACTCCATGTGGGAAGGTAAAGCAAATTGCACAAAATGAATGTGCTGCTTTCACTGTGCCCGTGCCAATGAACTGGAAAACCGGCTGTTAGTAGACTCACACTCTCAGCCCTGAGATGGAATACCCAACATGCTTTCAACTCAGCCCCCTCCGAGGGGATCTCTGTACTACCCTTATTTAAGATTAAAAAAGAAACATCATTTTTTTTTTTATAAAATAGAATGTCTAGGAAGTAAGAAAGTTAAATGAGGACAATCACAAATGTAGCCTGTGGTTCTTGTGTGAAAAGTTGAATATTTTTTGGTTGGCTTTCTCTTTTTTTCTCACATGCAGCAAATAAAAAAAGTCTTTACCAGCTTAGATTCATTAGATTACATATTTGGCTTGTGATTAGAAAAATATCACTTTCAAGAGCTCATGATGGATAAGAGGTCCACACACATGGAACATGTTATAGAGAGAGGAGGGGCACTCTGTACTGCTCTAAGAATACACTCGAGTGTTGGCATCTAAGACAACAAAAAGATGATGCTGTTAGATGTTTTTAAAGAAGTCTTTCAAGTACTGGATCAATTTGAACACACTGGATCCAGGTATTGCCAAACCCAAGCATCACGATGGACTCAAAATTTGCCCAAGTATGAGAATCACCTAGAAATTATTACATGCTGTAGAATCCTCAGGCTTCCCAGCCTTAATACATCAAAATTTCTGCAAGTGATATCTTGGTTTGCTAGGGCTGCTGTAACAAAGTATCACAAAGTGGGTGGCTTACAAAGCTGACATTTTTTGTCTGATAATTCTGGAGGCTAGAAGCCCACCATGAGGTGCTATCAGTGTTCCCAGGGCCATGTGAGAAAATGTATTCCTTGTTTCTCCCCAGAATTCTGTAAGTTTTCTGGTAATCTGTAACATTGCTTGACTTATAGAAGCTTACCTTTATCTCTGACTTCACCTTCCCATGACAGTCTCCCTGTGTGCATGTCTCTATATTCCAATTTCCACTTTTAAGCAGGGCACCAATCATATTAAATTAGTACCCCACTTCATGCCCTCGGCCTATTTAACAAATCTTCCAAATAAGGTCAGATACCAAGATCCCTGTACTTCATTCAACATATGAATGTGAGGGGGACATAATTCAACCAGTAACAAATGGGGTCTGGGCGTCCATGTTTTTTTGAAAGCTCACTGGGGAATTGATGGTGAGCTGGGTTTGGGGCTCTTGTGTTTAGGAGTTAGCTTGCCTCTGATAGCACTTTGTCCTGCAATAAACTAATTTTTTGTCCCCTAAATAATTTCCCCTGTGAAGTTGAAGCACATTCTCAGATGTCTGTGCTTGACCAGAATTTTCAGATATCTTAACTTGTATAGATTTCACTGATGCCTCTCAGATTTCTTTTAACTTTTTTATTATATACATTCATTATAATGCAAAAATCTGAACTGCATGGCTTGATGAATTTTACATAAGTATATATCCCTAGAATCACCACCTAGAGCAGACATAAAACATTTCCAGCACGAGACGGTTTCTGTTGCCTTTTCCTAGTCAATAACACTCCCATCTACCAACAGAAGGAGATTCTTTCACTCTCAGTTAATTTTGTCTGTTCTTCAAAATCTTGCACTGCATACTTTTTGTGTTTGGCTTCTTTTACTCAACTTTCTGCCTGTGAGATCCTATATATTTTTGTGTGTATTAGTAGGTAATCTGGCCCTTGTTACTCCTGTATTTTATTCACTTCATTGTATGGGTATACCATCCTTTGTTCATTCCCCCACTGATGAGTAGTTGAGTTTTTCCAGTTCTTGCTTTGAACATTCTCACACATTTTGGTGAACATATGCACACCTTTTTCTTGGATAGATACCTAAAGGTGTAACTAATAGATCAGAGGGTAGACTTATGTTGCTTTCGTAGATGTTGCCAAAAAGTTTTCCGAAGTGGATATAATTTTTCACATTCTCAACAACATGTATAAAAGTTCCCATTGCTTTATGTCTGCACCCAAACTCGGTAATGTTAGTCTTTTGCAGCTGGATCATCCTAATGGGTACACAGCGGTAATTTCACATGGTTTTACTTGCAAATTCCTGATGAGTAAAGATTTTGAAGACCTTTTCTTATATTTTTATTGTTGATGTTCATTTTTTGTTTTGCCATTTGTTGTTTGCATAAGCTCTTTTGTGAACTGCCTACCTATAAATGTCTTTTGCCCATTTTTAAATGGTCATTTGTCTTATCTTATTGATTTGTAGCAATTCTAATATGTTACATATGAACTCTTTTTCCATATCTTCTTTTGCAAACAACTTGTAGCTGGTGACTTTGTCCTCTTTTAATGATGTCTTTGGAAAAAAGAGTAGTTCCTAATTTCTATGAAGCCTAATTTGTTAATTTTTTTTCTTTCATGGTGAGTGCTTCTTATATTCTGTTTATAAATCTCTTCTTATGTCACAGTCCTCAAGAGTTAGAATATACTAATATTAAACATAATAGTCTCAAATGCATAGTATGCCTGACATTTTGATAAGTATAAACTTTGCTTTATACTGCATATTTTATTAACTACCAAGGTCTTAATAATTTTTATTCATATAAATTCAATCAGATTACTCAGGTATAATGCCCCCTTTTATTTCACTTGAATGGCTTATATGTTGCTGCTACTTTTCCTTAAGAAAATGTAAAACCAGATATTTAATACAAAGTGCTAAAACTTGGGTAAATACTTTTCCTCATAGTTAACCAGCTCCCTACATTGACCACCTCCTTAAGTTGACATGATTTTCATAGATCAGACAGGCACCACAGGTATTTTATCAGTATAGTAGGCCTACTTCTTTATGATGACCACCTCCATATGTTGACCAGTTTGTTATAATCCCTTGGACGGTCAATTTACAGAGGTTCTGCTGTAATTAAAACAATCTGTTTAAAAAAGCAACAAAGCATGGTTAATGTATTACCAAGTTTATGTCATTGAGCATTTGTTGCTAGTTACTATAAGATGTAGAATTCGCACAACCAGAGCACATAAAGAATATTCTTATAGAATACTGTGTTACGTCCTTTGTGGGGGTTTTGTTTGTTTGTTTTACATTTTAAGAGCTTTTTATCCTTCAAGTTTAGGGCTTTAGATAAATGTAAAGAGTATAATGTAATAAACCCCCCACGTACCCTCCAGTCACTTTTTTTTTCTAGTTCTTCTTTTTACTATTTACCATTATTCTATTTTTTTAAGTTCAATATACAAATATCCATTGTATACCATTAATAATTAGATGATTAAAGTTAACATGGCAACACAAAATATGAAATATGTGGAAATAATTCTTCATAAATATATAATATTTCTACATGGAAAACTTGTAGTTATTATTGAAAATATAAAAAGACACATGTCTGTATATATTGCAAAATTATTATTAATTATTTTTTATTTGTTTCGATATTCCTTCTATTATAACTTGAGTTATTGTCTTTCGGGGGCCTCTCCAATCACTTTTTACCATTTTTCCACCTTTTTCTGATTTGATTCATTAGCCCACATGCATAATTTTTTTTAGAATATTTCAGAAAATTCCAGACATCTTATGATTTATCTCCAAATACTTCATGAATCTCTAACATTAAACTTTTGTTGTTGTACCATTATCAAGCCATTATTGCATCCAACAAAATTAACAATGACTTCATAAACTCTCTAGTACCTGGTCTATCTTTGGATGTCTTATTTATTGCACAGTTGTCTTCTTATAGTTGGTTTGTACAAAGAAGAATCCAAATAATTTCTCATAGTTGTTTCTTGAGATTGTTAAGCCTTTCTATGAGAACTTAGTAAATAATGAACTTCTGATTGGGTAAAGTTAATGCACGTGAGCATTCCTGACCTGGGGATACATTTAATTTCTCGTTTGTTTCCACTTTTTTCTTTCTACTGCAAATAGGCATAGTGAGCATGTATATGCACATACAAACATTACTTTAAGAAAATATTTTGAAACAGAACATACCATTATAATTATTCTATTATGATTTAAGTATTTTTAGGTTATGATTTAGGTAAAGTGTGCATATTTGGCAAATTTGTTTTCTAGGGTATTTCATATGGCTCTTGGGTGCCTTTGAATATTGCTATCAAAATACTGTTCATAAAGAAACAAATAGTATTTGTTTTCCTGAAGCTTAGGAGTTCACGATATTAAATTTTATATTAAAAATTATATATGACATTCAAGCTAATACAAATTTATAATACTGTTTTGGCATAATCAAGATTGAATGGCATCATAATGTTTTCTTTTCATATCTTTATATAATGCAGACTTCACATATTGTATTTTAATTACAGTTTTTAAAGGATCTGGAATAAAGCCCCAGCATGTGTATCTTTTTTTGTTGTTGTTTGTCTCTGATTGGTTATACTTGTGGATCTTGTACATAAAGACATAAAAACAAAACCCATTTTTATGCCTATTTTTCTTACTTTTATTTTTACTAGTTTCCGATTTGTATTGACACTTTGATTATTCTGATAGGATCTCTTAATATGTATTTTTTTAGTTTCATATAGAAGAATAAAAAATATATAGAGATTTATCTATTAGTTTTAAATCTATGAATCCCCCATATACATGTTTCTGCTAGTCTTTCTATTTTACTGTAACACGTTTGTGTTACAGTAAACATAAATAAATAGAACAATAGTATAATAATTAGTCACAGAAAATAAGTACAAACATAAT
>CAUYPK010061776.1:0-10519 GCA_963574355.1 Loris lydekkerianus
AAGAGAATGAAAGAAGTCCAGTTTTAAGGCATAAGGACCCAATTTCAAAAAGAAAAAAATCTATTTAATTTATGAATCTTGGGATTCTTTAGCCCTCTAGAAAACTGCTAAAAGATAAATGTAGTGAACTGCCATCTTTCACTTATTCAGTACGAAAACTCCATGCAACTATCTACAGAAGTCAAGTTGTGTTTAATGTTGCATGTAAAATGTCAATAATTGAAAAAGTTTCTTTGATAGTTCCTTTTCAGATAGATCCTGCAAAGTAAATTCTCATGTAGAAATGGTTTAGTATGTTGGAGTAGCCTAGCAATAAGGGCATAAATACCTGAATTTCTAAGGATATATGTTCCCTATTTGACCAAACAGTTTGCTTCCAAAGGTAAGAAAAACCTGTAATAACTGGCCTCACGTTCACCAAAACTAGTCAAGTCACTACTTTCAATCTGGTGTGTTTTTCTTCTTAGCACGTGACAAGGATATGGAGAATGATTGTAGCACAAAGAAAGAGCTGAAGGCTGCTCTTCAATGAAATGAAAGGTAATATAAGATCATGGCTGATCAAAACTAGATTTCCATAAAGCAATTGTGGCTATTAGGTAGGAAATCTATACAGGTTTTTGTCCTTCTTTCTTTATTATCTTTTTATCTTGCACTTTCTGTGTATATAATCCATTTCTGCTATAACCCAGAAAATACATTTTAGGGCCGTCTAAATGTATCACACCTGCAATAATCTCCTATTCCTTATGACTCCAGTATAAGAGTCATACATCTATTACATAGCAAATTACTTTTGCTGAAAGGTTTTGATTACAATACAAAATTATTTTCATCTATGGCATACCTTTGTTGTTTGTATATAACATAGACTATCGCTCATAATGTTAAAATATATTAGAACACATTTGTAGAGGAATAATTATGACAAATAGAAGCCGGTTCTCAAAACATAGCTATACTTTCATCATCTTTTTCCATAAAACTTATAGGAAAAGTTAAAATAAATAATGGATTTCAACCAAATGCGCATGTTGACGTGGGATTCTTAGGATTTTTTTTTGATCTCAGTATTTCATTGTGTATGATGTATAGTGTAGGTTTGAGAAATGATGGCTGTTAGATTTTAAATGGATTTTAAATAAATGTTTTTAAATTGGATGACTTTTGTTTTTCTGACAGCTTTATCCAACGACAGAGGTATAGCCTTCAATTCATTCTCCTGTCTGTTGTTAGAGTGAGCTGGGGGAAAAAAATGTGCTTCTTATTATATCAGTCCTTGGATTTACTTCCTACAACAGCTCAGCATTGCCTTTAAGACAAGTCTTATCTCTGTGACAAACTTACAAAGTCCTTCCCAAACTTCATTTCTCTCTGGTCTAAGCATGGAACATTATGCCCTAGATATAAGAAATATTGTTGTTCTTTTAAAATAAGTGCATGTTATAAATTTATTCAAACTCAAGCCTGAATTTGAGAAGTTCTATGTAATTTATACTAGTATAAAATAATTATCATAATACATTTGTCATCTCTTTATGTATCAGTAAATTATTCTATTAAGAAAAATTTGTACAAATCAAATTAGTAAACAAAAACATATTTGTTAGTATTTTTGATTAGTTTTAAAATTGCCATGCAGAAAATTAGTTCTAATTTGTGCTTCAATCTACTGCATAAGATGATGTCCAATTTCTAGGTTATGGTCAAATATGTGTGTGTGTGTGCGTGTGTGTGTCAATTTCTATGTTATAGTTATAGTCAAATGTGTGTGTATATGTTTGATAATTTTATATACTTCCCTAAGACTGTCATTATTTTAGTTGGCATTTCTATAACAATCACCTCTTCATGTCTTTTAACCTATTTTGTTGGCTTGTGGCCAAATATTAAATTAAATCCTCACATCTTAAGAAAGTTAATTTTATATTCTGTTTTACCACTAAATCTAATACTTTAAGTAAAAATGTTCAAAATAACCAACCTATTACATCACTTGTGTAACTGATAGAATTTATAAATTGTCATTGTATACAGATGTAGATACATGCATCCTTACAGAATTTATGGGGATATAGGTTAAAAGTCAATTAATTGATCAATTACTCAAAGTTAACTGGGTATATAAATGAATAGAAAACACTAAAGAGACAGTGTGAATGCATGATTTAGCATTCCTTGAGTGGCAAATAACAGAAGACAACTCAGAAAAATAGGCTATTTTAGATCACGACTGAAATATTGAAAGATAGGTCAGCCTTCGGGTACAGTTTCATCAGAGCTTCTGTTGTATAGTTCTAACATTGTTCCTGATTATTTCTGCTTCTCTTAAGATTGATTTGCCTCGTTTTCTACAGATTTTATAATAAAACTGAAATATTCAATTTATTTTATACAATTATACTTTATTATTTTAAGACTGGAGAAACATGAAATTCACTATGTACTTTCCTCTTGAAGGTTTAAGTCCTCAAGGGATTCCTTGTAGGAACAAGTCTCTCATGGGAAGACAGACTAGAGTTACTAACCTTGGTCTTGCTTAGAAACAGGAATTAGAAGACTTTTCAAGATGTTTGCTGACAGGCAGTTTAAGTGTGCACAACTGCCATTCCACTATGTGCACTTGCCATTCCTAAAGCCATTTCAAATGATTAAAATGTATTTTTAATTCATGCTTACAGGGAAATAGTCATTTGGCAAAAAATAACAAGAAGAACTCAAGATTTCAGAGTCAAAGGATATTTTCTTCCAATAACACTTTTTTAACATTAATATAAAGGTGAATCCAAAAATACCTACAGCTCTTAAGAGAATAAAACTAGTTTAATAGGAGATGAAAAAAAAGTATGAAACAATTTGAATATTCAAGCAATTTGAAGGAATATTTTGTTTAAAGTATGAATAAAATGTAAAAACATAACTTTACATGGTATTCAATTGCATCAAATTACATGGCTTAGTTTTTTTATAAGCAGAATTATACAATGAACTTAACATGTTTTGATTGCACATCTGTAGTGGTTAAAGGAAATCTGTTAACCTGTAGCTGTGTTAATTTCTAATTCTTCTCTTTTACCATGCATTTCTTTTGAAATATGCAGTAGAGTCATGCTTTCAAAGATTAAAGGCAGCATCTGAGATTTAGGGTTAACTGTACCGAATTATTCTTGGAGGGGAGGCTCAACTTGGAGGACAATTAGAGTGGAAATGCTTTTTTTTGTTTGTTTTGTTTTGTTTGTATTTTTTTTTTTTTTTTTTTTTTTTGCTTTTAGTTCATGACCTTTTAAAATACTTAAGTATGTAAGTTTACATTATTACATACTATGGAGATGATAAAATGTGTTAAACATATTCTGTCTTCACTAGTAAATCCAAACCCCAACTATCATGTTATGGTTTCTAGCATGAGCATAGCTACAAAAAGAAGATAAGTGTTTAAGTATGCATTTTAGAATGGGATTGTTTAGGCAATAGTTGAAATTAGAGCCTATTAATCATCTTTTCCCTGGTAACCCAGTGTCCCAGCATGATATAATAAATAGTAGGATCACATTATCATTATACTAAATTTTCTTTGAAACTCTTGTTTACTGAAATTGAGGAACATCCAGCCCCACATAAATATCATCTGAATATTTCTAGAAATTTGGAAGGAATTTCTCCTTGTTTATTTTTTTCTCTTTGTCCCTATTTTCCTATCTACAAAGCACTGATTTTGGGGATCTTCTTCTTGCTTCTTATGTTAAAAAGCCTCTGTACCCCTTAAAAAAATCTCAAAGCAATTTTTATGATCAGATACTTTTGAAATAATCTTCTGGTATAATAGCTCAGTTATAGATAATTATTTTTATTTTTTGCCAAATCACTTAGTCATGCACACACACCATAAAATGATATTACAGAGGCTTTCTTACACACATTTGCTCAAGTTACTAGTTGGTTCTACAACAAATTCTTCTGCGAAATTTTGTGGATGACAGTTCTCATAGAAATGCTAATGAAGGAAATGCCCTGTTTTTACTCTTCCAAAGAACTTTTTACTTTCAGAACAATTACTGACGATTGAATCAAAAAAAAAAAAAAAGAAAGAAAGACAAGATTGCCTTTTACATTGCATTATTAAATACTTTTAAAACTATCTTGGAAAGAGCAGAAATACATCTGAAGGGTAACATGGCAACCAGCATTTCTCTGAAAAGGTCTGAGTTTAATTTCCTAAAAGATTATTACAAACTGCTTTCTTTTGGTTTTAGATCCTTACTTTTTTGAAATTCCCCTATATTGCCATTATTTTTGTCCTCTTCATCTGTGGGGATTTTTTTTTCCAATACATTTCAGCCAGAAGGGCAGGAGAGCAGCTGTCTCCATTGGAGAAACCAATTATTTGCCAAATGGATGGAGTTTTGCCTGGATTCATCAGCTGTTTTTCCCTAGCACCTCAGGGTACCATGTGGCCATTGCAATATCTGAAGCCTTATTCAGATCTGGATGACACTTAGTGATACCTTTATAAGGCTTAATAGCTGCATTTCTTTCAGTTTGTTATATTAAGAAAAAGAGTTTCCAATAAGCAAGAGAGGGAAGCATGCATGGTGGTGGCTGACTCTGAAGCTAATGAGGGTGACTAAGACCAAAAATATGCAAACTTCAGGCCACACAAAATCTGGACCTGCCCTGGAAACTGGAATTCTCATAATCTCAGTAGCGTATAAAATATTCCTAATTAACTACTACCGCATCTCAAATTTTTAAGTTACTGTTTCTATATTCTGAGAGACTCTGAACTATGAAAGGGAAGCAGGATGGTACTCATATAATACAAACAAGTAATTGTTATTTAAAAATGGCATAGGGGAAAGAATTTTTTGAAAGGGCTATAGTGAAAACTTAATGTAATTATGGGTGCAAAAATATTCTTTCACAATCTCTAGCACAAAGTATACATTTAATAAATGTTTGGAGAATAATAAATTAGTGGCTAATTTATTGAATTCATCTTGCCAGTAGACACTTTTTCAGTTTTTTAAATCTAATGTTCCACCAGTTTATCAAAGAATATAAATGTTTGATATTAACAATATTTTTACTTTTTCTAAAGCAACCTGTATTTATAGCTATATATTTATAATCTCAATAATTATTGCAAATGTGTCCATGTCACACTAGACAGCAGCGCCTTGGGTTGAAAAACATTAGATGAGATAACTTGTAATTCAATGAATCTCTTCCCTTCTTGCAAATAATATAAGTATAAATTTATTTTTATGATAAAAGCTTCTGTAATACTTAGACTATTGTTTAAAAATTATAATATTTCTATATGCTAATGCAATCACTTTCAGTAGATAGATTTTTGGATAAAAATTTTTACATGTATTATATATTATAAACAGAAAATTTAGTTCAGTTAATTTTAAAACAAAGGAAATGCATGTTATATAAAATGTTTCTACGAAAATCAAGTACCTATTATTTTAACATCCATGTGAGCCTCAGAGGCAAATGCCCTAAGCAGATACGTGCACAACAACAGATGATTTTTAGGAAGTTAACATGAAAATTTGGATTCAATGAAAAAAAAAAAAAAAAATGCACATATCCTCAGATGTAACATAATTGCAGAGAGGAAAATTTCCAGGCATTGTTTTGAAATGTACAGGGAGTTACACTGAAATTGACACTTGGAAGCATCTGAAAACCATGACAATAGTCCTGTAAGGGGATGGTAATTCAGCTATATAATTAAATTGGAATGTGTTCAGTAAGCAGATGTGTGCAAATAAAGAAGAATCTAAGCATCGGGTTTGCACTTCTTGATCTTTCCTTTGTTTGCTTTTTTATGAGGACCCCCCATGGCTTTTTGTTGTGGCTGTGTTGTTGACGTTTTTCTCTTGACTGAATTAGCTTCCAGCACTAATCCATTTCTGAGGTTTCAGGCTGCAGAATTCAATTTTGTCAACAGATGGCGTAAGACGTGATTCTCTGTGTTCAACGACTTCCAAGCAACATTTTGCTACTGCTCTCCCAAAGTTGGTTTGAAATTATTTCTATGCGACAACCGAAAAGAAACAAACTTTGTCAGATTACAAACGTCATGGAGAGAAGTGACATTATTTGGAAATGGAACAAGAACCAAAGGTTTTGGTTTTGGTTTACCTTTTTAATAGTGCCTAAGAGGAAATATGAATATGTTTCTACTACCTTCCACTCCCTGTATCCCATGATGGGGGGTTGAGATCGCTATCAAAGTACAGATGGCATCAGTATACAGGCAATTTGCAGCAAATTTGTGGTGACTGTTTCTTTGCTTACATAAACGAATATAGTTTTACTATACTACATTTTAGTACCAAGATAATAACATACGGAAATTAGATTCCAATATACATTTGCAAATAATCAGAAAAAAAAAGAAAACGTTTACACTTAATGAGAGAGAAGAGAGTCCACTTGAAGAATGTAGAGCTGTAATTTTTTTTAGATACCATTGAGTTTAAGCTGCCATTTAAGAGTAAATAAAAAAATGAAGTATAACCTGGACTTTGCAAATCACTCAAGAGTAGCTCAGTTCCCAATGCTCTTGTGAATCAGGTCTCTGCTGATAGGGATTGTTTAAATCTTGAGTACTAAGACTTGTCTTGCCTCAATCTTTTCCCAGGAGCTTGAGGAAGAACGATACTAAGACAATGCTTTGTATTAATCCCTAGAGATTTGACACAAACCCTATTTACTAGGCAAACCCTTTGCCTGCAGAACTGGGCTGGAGATTCTAGAACTGACAGGGTTCCCCTTAGGCATAGACTAAGTGGGTTGGAAGCTTCGGCCCTGAAGTATCTAACACATGCCTGGTTCTGTCTTGGTGATTCTGCTCTTCTCTTTCCTCTTTCCAGAGAGAGAAAGAAAGAGAAAGATGGTGGAGAGGAGGAAGAGAAGGAAGAGAAGAGAGGGAAGAGGATGGGAGATTCTGTGAGAGACGTACTTACATAAACCCTGATCTCCCTCCAAATCTTCTGAGTACTCCTTTGTTCATTCCTGAGCTATCTGTGCAGCATTCTAATAAAAACTAGCACTTGTTTTGCTAACTTAGGTGATTTTCAAATACTGTTAAAGTGTTTCTATTATCTCACAATGTTATTGAACTTTCAGTGGCAGAAATTGAATTTCTATCAAAAAATAAAGAGTGCTGAACTCCAGAAATTTTTCACAATGTCAAGGAAAGAGAATTTAATGGTAATACTTAGAGGAAACCTACCTTCTTTGCTTTTGTATTATTCACTACTACAGCGCATACCCTATCAGCATAATCATGTTTAACTGAAAAAGTTAAACAAATGTCCATTCTCTACACTGCCTAATGACAACGTTATTAGTTCAACTTTTAATACATCAGCACAGCAAGAGACTGTAGAAACATTAAGTCTATAAAGAGAAATGTAAAAATTGGCAAGATAATCAAATAGTTATTTTCCTACACATGGGGGAATACTTTGGACTCCCTGTTTCTTTTTTGTCTATGATTATTTTCTTTCTTCTCCTAAGCAAGTGCTATTCAATGTCTTCTATGTCAGCCTGTAAGTCAAATTCATTTGCTAAGTAATCAAAAAACAAGCGTTGGCTACTTATATGTAATGATATGTAGGGTTTTTTTTGTTTTGTTTTGTTTTTTTAAGGAAGCAAAATACTACTTTGTACAAAGATTATAAAATGTCAGGAAAGGATGATGGATCGGAAAGTTGTGAGATGAACTTCAAGATGCCGTGCTGAATATGCTAAAACCAATCTTGTACATAACACATTGAAAATAAACAGTAAGATTAAAAATGTAATTTCTTAAAATTAAACTGATTATTTATACTGTTTTGAATGAATTGTGAACAATTAAATCACAGTACAAATATCAGGAAGGAATGAATGCACATTGAAATTGCTGTTGACAGTAATGACTAGACCCATTCTATAATATTAGTAATGCATCATTTAAGCCCAAATGTGTGACAAATTTCTCTTTTCCATTTGCAGGATGGAAAAATCCAACTTGTGGTATAGAAGTTGGGGACATTTATAAAGATTATGGTAAAATTATAAATGCCTGAAATAGTTTTTTTTTTTTTTTTGTTGTTGTTGTTGTTGTTAAGTAGTGGGGGGGAATGGATGTTGTTGTTAAGTAGTGGAGAGAAAGATTGTTGTTGTTGTTAAGTAGTGGGGGGGAGTGGTTGTTATTAAGTAGTGGGGGGGAAGGTGGTTTTGTTGTTAAGTAGTGGGGAGGGAAAGGTTGTTGTTGTTGTTAAGTAGTGGGGGGAAAGGTTGATACATGGAATGGAGGAAACTTTGAGCAACATGGGACAGTCTGCGTACTGATAGTGGCTGCCCTTCAGAATACAGGGATGAGTTTTAAGAAGCTAAGCTATTCTTACCCTCAAAACATAAAAGCAATACCAACCCCAGCATTCATGAAGATTCAAATCTGGTTTAATGCTCCTTAGCTTTCATTTTCATATCCATGTGGGAAAATCTACAAACCGAGATCAACTTTGTTCAAGCTTTCTTATACAGGCAGTAGTTTAACTTGATAAAACATATATTCAGGGCAAATTGATGAGAAAGTAATATAATAGTACCACTAGGGAAATTTTGTTATTATTTCTTAAAATTGTTGATTTAGAAATAAAGACACTTGAAATAAAATGAGTGTTCTCACACAGGCCCAAGCATTCCTTTCAGTCTAGAAAGTACTCCTCAGATCTGAGTTAGTATTTTAGGGAAGTGCTACAACAAAATACTACGGAAGATGCTGTGGACACATCAAAACACGTTCACCTCTTTTACTAATTTATTCGGTTTTCATTGTATTTTATGAAAATTATGAAATAAGTTTACAAATTATAAATAGAGATTGTGTATTGTATTTTCCCAAAAACAAAGCTGGATTCATAAAGAACAATAGTATGGCTCAAAAATTAGCATCTTTGCACCATTTAGTTTTAGTATTTTTCTGTTTGACCAGGTGCTCCTGAAGTAATACCACCAGTATTTTAGCTGTGACTCATTTTAGGGGCACAGATTACATAGGAAGAAATTGACATTTCTAACATTGGGATCTGAATGCTGCATATTCTATGATGATTCTTTTAATTGTCCATAAAGACATTATTTAAAATAAAAGTTAATGGGATTTTTATATTATTGTGAACTTTTCATGTACATTAATTAAGTTTAGAAAAGGACATTTCTTTTTATATCATATGTTCTAATTTTGATTCAAAAAGGTTACTGAATAATGGGCCAAAGAGGTATTTAATAATAAAATGAGAAGATAAATCATTTCCAATTTACTTGATTAAAAGCAAAAAATATTTCTTGCTATCCACTTAAATATACAAGTATCATGCATTCAATGGTATTTTTGTATCTGTCCAACATATATTTCTTCTTTCTTCTGATAACAGAACAAATGCATCCTAAAGTTTTCTCAGTGGACTAACTTTCCCACAGTTACTTATGACAGACTTTGTCATGACATCACCCACCATTAAACCAGTCTGACTGGTTCTGAAAAGGGCTCGTTATTCAAGTTTGCCCAATTGAAGAATTACTTGAACTTTTCAAAGAGAAGTACAAGGTAAGACTTTTAGTAAGACTTTTAATTTCCAAATGGTTTAACTCAAATAGCAGGTTATAGGACTGGAGCTTAAGCATGACATCATACCATGAATAGGAAAAGAATGTTTGAGAATGTTTGGGCATATCAGCACAGGGAAATTGAGAAGCATAAAGGTCCCAGCATTGAATTAACAACTTAGGTCACCTTTGCCCAAATTAACCTTGGATTTGCTAGATACATGATTTTCTTTTTATTAGTATTACGGTAGTTATTATTATTTTACATAAGCTAGTTTTGACTTGAATGCTAATAAAGACAAAAGGAGATCAAATTATCAAAATAATCTAAAATTGCATAAAGTGATGAGATGAATAGCACTTTTATTGCAAAGTGTGAGAAAATATTCCCACATCCAAAGATACATAAGTTCAACTGCCTGAACTGAGACTATAAAAAGATAGAATCAGCATCTCTTAAAATACATTGTTATGAGAATCTCTGAAGACTTGCCATTTGTAACACCTGGTAGGACCTAAAATGCAAGCTGAATGGAAAATGGAGATTCTTTGGGAGCTTAGTTGATGAGCACATTATATATCTCACCTAAAGTTAAGAGTAGCTGGTGTTTTTTGTTTGTTTGTTTGTTTGTTTGTTTGTTTGGGTTTTTTAAAATTAAATCATAGCTGTGTACATTAATGCGATCGTGGGGCACCATATACTGGTTTTATAGATCATTTGATGTATTTTCATCACACTGGTTAACATAGCCTTCCTAGCATTTTCTTAGTTATTGTGTTAAGACATTTATATTCTGCATTTACTAAGTTTCACATGTACCCTTGTAAGATGCACCGTAGGTATAATCCCACCAATCACCCTCCCTTCACCCATCCTCCCACCTCTCTTCATTCCCTCTCC
>CAUYPK010061777.1:0-24054 GCA_963574355.1 Loris lydekkerianus
CTCTTTCATGTTTACATGGATGGAGCTGGAACATATTCTTCTTAGTAAAGTATCTCAAGAATGGAAGAAAAAGTAGCCAATGTACTCAGCCCTACTATGAAACTAATTTATGGCTTTCATATGAAAGCTATAACCCAGTTATAATCTAAGAATATGGGGAAGGAGGAGAGGGAGGGGAGGGAAGAGGAAGGATGGGCAGAGGGAGGATGATTGGTGGGATTACATCTGCAGTGCATCTTATAAGGGTACATGTGAAACTTAGTAAATACAGAATATAATTGTCTTAACACAATAATTAAGAAAATGCCAGGAAGGCTATATTAACCAGTGTGATGAAAATGTGTCAAACTGTTTATAAAACCAGTGTATGGTGCTCCATGATTGCATTGATGTACACAGTTATGATCTAATATTAATATAAATAAATAAATAAATAAATAAATTTTACTTTTAATAATCTTTTCTTTGTTTTAAAACAATAGGTTAGTTGTGGGAAAAGGTATAATAAAAGCTAAAATAGCATCGTATGTCTCTAGAAATTATTTATATCTCTTCATACACTCAAAGAGAGTGCATATATTTACAGTGAGAACAGTATTCACCTCAAATGACTATATCCTACAAGACAGAAAAACATCACTGGCCACACACATCAACTTATTTCTATCTGAATGAAGTACAAAGAAACGCACTTTGGATTTATTACATCACTAGCCCTCTAATTTTAAAACTTTATTGTTTGCACTATTATGAATGATCAGCGATCTAACAAGGCAGAGGCATTAACGAATTCCGTGTTTATTGCCACGTATGTGTAGAATGTATTTAACCAACCCAAGGAAGGTCAGATTTAAAGGGGTGAAAGACAAGCTCACCAATAAGGGTGATATCAGACACTAATGTCCCTGACAGTAAGGCCCTGTTTGCCAAAAAAGCATCATAGGATTAGTGTGTGCCAAGATGGCAGGGTTTTATTTGATAGCAGAGGGATTGTGGAGAGAATAACAAAAGAGTAACAGTCAAAAGAAAAGAAGAGCAAATGATCAAGGTCCCATCAGTGCAACTTTTCAACTTTGCCAAACCAGGATAAAGAGGTGAGCTTTCCATGGGAGAATTTCCTAATCTGGAATATTGCCCAAGTTACGCTCTTGTTCCAGTCCCCTCAGTGAGGGGTAGAGTAAGCTGTGGTGACTAAGGGAGAGTGCTGCATGTCACTGTTACTGTCTCCCCAGAAGGCCAAGTATCAACCCACAGATCTACATATTCACATGGTCTCCCACCTTAAGTATGATCAAGGCCACCCCTGGGAGACATTGCAAAGTCATTCTCTAAGTCTCACAGTTGAATGGATAAACCATGGATTTGAATAAGGACTCTCCACAACCTCTAAAGATCAAATCCTGTGAGATTTATACACAATTTTATCATCCAGAGCATAGATATGAAATGTTTTTACTGAATCAAAGGCGGTTAAATGACAGACAAAACATTCAGATTTGTTTTGGGGTTCCTTGCCGTCAACAGAAATACCCCAAATTGCAATGCCCTATTGACTAATCCGCTATTATGAAAACTACACAAGGACTTACCTAAAACTTCTGCAAGTTGATTAAAACCTTTTACTTGGATATTTCTGAGCAACTGCAAAGAATTATTCCATATGTATTAAATTTGTAAAGACCATTACGGCCTAAAACAGAAAACAATGAAAGTGCCTAACCCTGGGATTTAGGGGATGAGTAATATAAAACAAGAAACCTTTACACTGGTGTCTGCCTGTCTGACTCTCTTTTGTTTCTCCCTCCTCTTAGTCTGGCTGGTCTCCTCTAACAGGAGACTAATGTTCTCCTTTTGTATCAGATCAGCAGCTTTTCTCTCCAGGATCTCCCAGGAAAAAAATCCTCCCTTCATTCCACTCACCCAGAAGGAAGCCATGTTGATTTTATGCCCACAGAAATTCTGCTCCTGAAATCCCTTTTACAAGAGACAAAGAATCAAAGTCATTCAGAAGATCTGCTGCCAGTTCTCACATAATCTCAGCACTTCAACAATCTCTATGAAACCAAGTTATTTAAAAAATAATCTAGCACATGAACTAATGGAAATCCATCTAAGATGGAAATTCCCCTAAAAGGGAAATCCACTAGATGGAAACCCACTTAAGTTCTGTAGCCACTAAAACACCAGCACAGCCATACATGTAAGGAAGATGTTACTCAAAATCAGCTCAAAATTCTAATCTATAAGAGACTCAGGTTGGACTTAAAATTAAGCAATCTATGGATATAAGATTGGCTAGTCACGCAATCTTTCCAAAGAAGGTAATTTTCTCAGGTTTCCCAATTCAAAATTCAACTATACCCTGCATATATTCTCCTCGGGAACTATTTTCCAAGAGTGCTCTTATAGGGAACAGTAACTCTTTAGCAGTAGAATTTTTTTTTAGTTACAAATCCTATAACCACAAAATGAGTTGTCTATAAGACAGGATGCTTGTTGAGCCACTTTTAAAGTAACTTCTGCACCAAAATATTTCATCTCCTCCCAACCTTTTTTTGAACAAATACTAAGAGATTCATCTTAGCAAACTTGAATTTGTTTTAAACAGTAGTGACCCATGTTTGAAATCAGATATTTAAACCTAAGGAACAAACAGTAATTCACACCACAATGATTGTCACATTTTGGCGCCATCATTCAAATGTTTCTGCTACCCTGAAAGCATTTCATTTGTAAGATTGTGGGAGTTTTTTTTTGTTTGTTTGTTTGTTTGTTTTTTAAACAGTCTCACTATGTCACCCTGAGTAGAGTGCTGTGGCATCACAGCCCACAGCTACCTCAAACTCTTGGGCTTAAGTGATTCTCTTGCCTCAGTCTCCAAAGTAGCTGGAACTACAGGCGCCCACAACAATACCCGGCTTTTTTTTTTTTTTTTTTTTTTTTTGCAGTTTTTGGCTAGGGCTGGGCTTGCACTCACCACCTCCGACATATGGGGCCAGTGCCCTACTCCTTTGAGCCACAGGCGCCACCCCGCCCGGCTATTTTTTTGTTGCAGTTGTCATTGTTGTTTTAGCTGGCCCAAGCCGGTTCCATACCCACCAGCCTTGGTGTATGTGGCCAGCACCCTACCTACTGAGCTGCGGGCGCCACCAAAGATTACATAGATTACATTCTATTAACTACAATAGAAGTTCATTTTGTCATTTTGGTATATATTCTCCATCTTCTGGGCAGGATGCATTTAGAAGGACTCTGAAACTTCCATTCCCAAAGCTACTTTTTACCACATCAAAGTAAACTACATTCATTTCCTAAAGCCTTCATTCTACAGATTGCAAAATCTCTTGTGAGAAAGACACTTTTAGAAGAAACTAAGTCGTTTTTATTTTTAAAAAGTGATATATGCTTATTCTCACGTACATAAAAAGTATAAACTTAGTATTATGTGAAATAAAACTGAAAAAAGCACTATTTCCTAGAGTTCATGTTCTTTGAAAAATAAAGTTCTCTGCAACTAAGCTTGTATTTAAGCCATCCTCATGCAAGCAAGTTGTTGAGTTGCAATAAATAAATGATACGCAATCTATTTTCATAAACAAAATTAACTTTAACTGAGTTCTTCAACTGTGCCTGAAAATAAAGTATACTATTTAAAGAAAGCTTGTGAAATTCTAGGAATGGCATATAGTCGTAAACAATTCAGAATTACATGTGTAAAGAAGCAATTAATTTGCTAAGTAAATGAAAAACAGATTCTTCTACAATTATTTTTCTCTACAAAGTAACTCCGGATGATCGTTCCTGAATTCAGTAAACTGCTAACAATTTTCTCCCAAAGGTACAGTTCTGAATGGGGTCCCTCTCCTTAATCTTTGCTTTCTGCTTATCTTCCAACATCTGGCCAAGGGCAAATCTTCTAC
The DNA here is from genome assembly GCA_963574355.1 of Loris lydekkerianus. Lineage (NCBI taxonomy): Eukaryota > Metazoa > Chordata > Mammalia > Primates > Lorisidae > Loris > Loris lydekkerianus. Next base: position 3,921 of record CAUYPK010061777.1, read on the forward strand.
CGTGAACCTGGACTGCACAGCCAGGACAAAGGAAAGGGTGCTGGGCCTAAGGGCAATAAAAGTTGTGGTGCAGACAGAATGCTACTCCCCTCCTCTCTTGCTTATCTTCCCTTTTGAAAAGGAGCTGATGTGTGTTCCACCTGAGATCACCTCACAGGAAACAATTAGAGCAAGGAACACCCCTTCACTTCAAGGAACTCCTCAAATCTTGAGCCTCTGCTAGTGATTCTGGAAAGTCTTTCTAAGAGGAAAGGAAGCATGGTCTCCATGAAGATGGACCATCATAACTATGGTTAGCTTTTTCTTTATGAATCTCTTGCTGTCTTCTCTGCTAATCTCACCTACAGCACTTCATATGCTTTGTCATTCCATTGGGGAAAACTAACGTCAGAATAATGAAGGCTCATCATGCAAAGATACACAGGATGGCAGAGTTGTGGTCTCATTCAGCCAGTCAGCTCAACTAACTTATACAATTAAAGAACTGGCTTCCAAATCTAGGTCCTTGGTTATCTCCTCAGATCTCCACCCCTAACCCCTTTTGCAGAATGTTGAGGCCTTGGGTTTGAGTCAAGAAGCCAGTATCCAATCCAGGCTTCATCCATCATTTTCTTAAAACCTATTGTCTTAACCACGTCTTTCATTTTCTTTAGTCTGGTACTTTTTTGATATGGGGGTTTTGGCAACCCTGGAGGGACTGTTCCTCCCACGATTAAATAGATGTTCATAGAGACAGTAAACACAGGAGCTTACCCTTGCTTTCCAAAAGCAAACCAACCAACTCAGACCCACAAAGTCAACCACCTCTTTGTCAGGTTCTAGCCCTCTGGGCCACTATTCTCCTGCCCTAATAATCCCAGGCCAAGGAATCAGACAACCAGAGACCACCCCTACACCACTGAGGCTGCTGAAATCACTCAAACCAGCCAATCCTAAACCTAAGTATTCTGCCTCCCCTCCCACACCTTCCTTCTGGTGGAAGCCACAATACAGGTCCCTACCCCTTGTCCCCTCTCTCTGTCTCCTCATTGATCCCAGTTCCCATGTGGCCATCTCCTCCTGGGGGCATGGTGTGCCCACCTCTTGGGATCTGCAAATACAGCACACTATCTTTTCAATGGAAGTTATCTCCTGATCTGGTGCTTTACCATACTTACATAATAAAAAACTTGTATTAAAACAGCTGTGTAACTTTGGAAAAGGTATAGAACTTTTTGCCTTCATTTCATCTTCAGTAAAAAGAGGAAAATATTTCCTTTCTTGTGGAATTTTTTTTAAAAAATTAACTGAAATAATGTAGAGCATGTACTTAGTATATAGCAAGTGCTCAATAAATACTGATACTCCAAGTGAACAGGTAAGGAAAATAGGATTTAGAAATAATTTGGTCAAAACCATGTAGCTAAGAAGTTGTAGAGACTAGTATCACCCAGACATGTGTTGCTCTAAATCACTTTGTTTTTACATCGCACTACTTCCCTTCATTTGAGCCTAGGCCTCCCCTATTGTATGTTGTTTTTTTTTTTTTTTGTTTTTTTTTTTGCACTTTTTTGGCCAGGACCAGGTTTGAACCCACCACCTCCAATACATAGGGCCGGCACCCCCCATTGTACTTTTAACATCTCTTATGCCAGTAAACATATTGTCACATTTTACAGTCAGTTACAGTCTCACCACTAGGACAGTACAGGACTCATAAATTTTTGAAGAGAGAGAGAAAGAGGCAAGGAAAGAGGAGGAGAGAAAGAGAGTAAGAAAGAAGAAGGAAGGAAAGAAGGCAGGCAGGCTTTTCTCTCTCAGAAATACAAATTATTTCTTTCCCTGGTCTTTTTTTTCTTGCTGGGTTCCAAGTCTATTTTCAGATAAAGAAAAAATTACCCCAGCTAAGAAACATTTACCGAGTTACAGAAACTTTTATCTATTAGTGTCTCTTTTTTTATGGACCCATAACTTCTGATCAACAACTTCTGCCAAGCTTCCTCCTCTCCTAATCTGTAACTTGCAAATAAATTATATTTGACGAATAAATTCAATGAAGTTGCAGGATATAAAATCAACAAACAAAACTCAAGAGCATTTGAATACATCAATAACAAACTAGCTGAGAAAGAAATCAGGAAGGCAATCCCATTCACAACAACAAACAAACAAACCTCTAGGAATAAATTTAAACAAGGAAGTGAAAGATCTCTACAAGGAAAATTGCAAAATGTTGATTAAAAGAAACTGAAGATGACACGAACAAATGGGAAGACATCCCATGCTCAAGGCTCAAAATAATTAATGTCTTTGACATGACCATACTACTCTAAGCAATCTATAGATTCAATACAATCCCTATCAAAATACCAAGATCATTTCTCACACAATTAGAAAAAACAATCCTAAGATTCATATGGGACAAGAAAAGAGTCCAAATAGCCAAAGCAATCTTGAGCAAAAAGAACAAAACTGGAGAGACCATATTCCCTGATTTTAAATAATACTACAAGAGTATATAATAACCAAAACAAGGCATTATTTGTATAAAAACAGACACACAGACAAATAATTCAGGATAGAGTCAACTGATTTTTGATAAAAGCAGCAAGGACATACACTGAGAAAGGACACCCTCATGAGATCCACGTGCAGAAGAATGAAACTGTACACCCCTCTCCCCATATATAAAAATCAGCTCAAGATAGACAAAGACTTAAACATAAGACCTGAAACTAAAGCTACTAGAAAAAAAACAAAAACATAAGGAAAACACTTAATGAGCAAAGATTTCATGGCTAATGCCTCAAAAGCAGAGATGATAATAAAAAATAGACAAATAGGACTTTATTAAACTAAAAAGCTTCTCCACAGCAAAGGAAATAATCAACAGGGTGGCAAGGCAACCAGTTCAACAGAAGATGTTTACAAAATATTCATCCAATAAAGATCTAACATCCAGAATATATGAAGAACTCAACAACTCAATAATAAAAAAAATAGGAATCCTATTAAAAAGTGGACAAAGTACATGTAATAGACATTTCTCAACAGGAGACATACAGGTATATGTAAAAATGATCAATTCAACTAATCATTGGGGAAATTTAAGCTAAGGCCACAATGAGCTATTATCTTACCCCAGTTAGAATGGCTATTATTAAAAAGACAAAAAAATAACAAATGCTGGCAAGATGTGGAGAAAAAGGAACTCTTGTACACTGTTGATAGGGATGTAAATTATAAAACATTATAAAAACATTATGGAGATTTCACAATAAAAGTAAAAATAGAAATATAATACAATTCAAGAATCTCACTACTGACTATCTATGCAAAGGAAAATAAATCAGTATATTAAAGAGATACCTGCACTTACTTGTTTATTGCTACTGTTTATTCACAGTAGCAAAGATATGCAATCAATCTAGGTGACCTTCAACAGACAAATGGGTAAACATAATGTGGACTATATACGCAAATGGAATACTATCAGGTCCTATGAAAGAATGAAATCATGTCATTTGCAACATCACGGAAGGAACTGGAGGTCATAATTGATTGAAATAACCCAGGCACAGAAAGTCAGATGCTGCATATTCTCACTTCTAGTGGGAACTGAAGATGTTGACCTCATGGTGATAGAGAATAGGATGACAGCTACCAGAGGTGGGAAGGTTGTCTGGGTGGGAGCCAAGGATGAAGAGCGGTTGGGTACTGGGTACAAATGTATTATTAGATAAAAGAAGTAAGTTCCAATATCCAGTAGTAAAGTCGGGTGACTATCAACAATATATTGTACGTTTCAAAGCAGCTAAAAGAGAGGACTTGCAATGTTCCCAACACATGGAAATGATAAATAATCAGCATGACGAATACCCCACAGAGCCTGGCTTGACTTTACACATTCTACACATGTAACAAAATAGCACATATATCACCATAAATATGTAAAATATTTTGTATCAGTAAGAAAAAGTTGCTTTTTGCAACAACTCAAGTTCAACTCTCAATTCTCCATGCTTCCGAATACTTGTGTATATTCCTCATCACTTCTCTCCCTTTTTTCCTTGACTTGCCTTTGTCCTGAGTCTCACACTTGTATCTGCTTATATCTGGGCTTCCTATCTTCCAGTAGCCAAGAGACATCAGGTTAACATTTCATACCTTCCCCATCTTCACAGAACATTAGCTATATAAATCTCTGTTTGATCACTCTTCCCCAAACTGAAAAGAAGTATTCTTGAAACCACCTGCAACTTAAAGAGGGAATTTTTTTTTAACTTAGGGCAGAAGTTGCAAACTTAAATACCTCCAAAGGAAGAAGGAAGCCCCTGAGGATGAATGAGGACCAGCAGAGCCTTGAAAGCACATGGTCTCTGAGCAGCCACTCAGCCCCAACCCAATGTTCATGCCAAGAAAGCCAGTGTGGCTACATCACCCACATTTTCAAGGAAAGCTTTAAGATCTGTGTTTTTGTATGAAGTAACTTACTAAACTTCAAGGTTGCCAACGAATTCAATTTAAGCCAACTGAAAATGATTCTGTGTTAGTTTCTGTATAGAGGTCTCCATATTAAGACTTTTTCCCTAAGACATGTTAGAAGTATTTGTCAAATATATGGGAAGAGAGCACAGCACTTTTTTCTGAGGAAGACTGACATGGAAGTAAGTTCGTTTTATGAGAAGGCAATGAAATATTTAAAGCCAAACAATTTTATGATCTAGATGAAGTGAATTGTATTAAGGGGAAGGAAAAAGAAATAACATGTTGATGTTTCACCTTCTGGACACCTTCCTATCCATCCACTTCTCTTTGTCTTCACTACCTTCAGCCTCACCAGAACTACCAGTATTTCTTGAATACAGCCATACCCTTTCAAACAGACTACCACATAGGCCTGTGGGTATAATGCAGAGTGTAGCCTGGGTTATGTTTTATTTTCTAACAGATAATTTCAGCTATATGTATCCTGAGCACGATATAATTTACTTAAGTGCATCTGTTCCACTACACGTTCACCTTTTATGCTCACATTAATTCATTTTAGAGGACAGGTGCAGTGGCTCACTCCTATAATACTAGTAGTCTGGGAGGACGAGGTGGGTGGATAGCTTAGGAGTTCAAGTCCAACCTCAACAAGAGTGAGACCCCACCTCCACTGAAAATAGAAAAACTAATGAGGTAGAAAGGTGGGTACCTATAGTCCCAGCTACTCAGGAGGCTGAGGCAAAAGGATTGCTTGAACCCAGGAGTTTGAGGTTACTGTGAGCTATGATGACTCCACATCACTCTATGCAGGGTGACAGAGTGAGACTCTGCCTCAAAAATAAATAAATAATTAAAATAATAATAATTACTTTTAGAACTCTAAATCGAAGATTTTGATAGTTTGGAATTAAAAAATATAAATACTTAAAATACATATATACATAAATTAATAATAGAAAATTTAGGAAGTCAACTAGCTAAAACTAAATGAAAGGGACAAAATTTCTTTCTAACCACTAAAATCAATATACAAGAACTTTTGAGGGGTTTGACATAGTACATGTACATCACAGTTTCCATGATTTATGGAAGAAGCCAAATCTTGGCAGGACCTTGGATCATTGCTAACAAACTGAGCCTAGGATTTGGTATTTCCTTTCGATTAGTAAGAAAGTACTTCCTAGATTTTTATCCAATTTACAGCCCTTAGACTAGCACAGCCTGCTAGTGGTAAATTATATTTTTATAGGCAGATATTTGGTCATACTTTTAGTCATATCATGGTTCCTCTGAATGGAACAATATATCAAAATATAATCTCTAAATCTGTTACAGCATTATGGACAAAGGACAAATTCTGACAAACCTAAGTTTTGCCATACTTTACATTTATGTAAGAAGGATTTGCTAGAATTTTAATTAATTTCTAGTGTTCTGCCCAGTTTTCTTGAAAGAATGAATGTAAAGGACAGTTTATTTTAATATGACAGTTGTATACATCCCTATGGTTTCAATGTTGAAATTTAATTGCCATTGTGATGGTCTTAGGAGGTGGGACCTTTAAGAGACAAAGCCCTTATGAATAGACGAAGGCCATTATTGTGAGAGTGGGTTTGTTATCACGGAAGGAGGTTCTCTCTCACTTGCTCTTTCTTTTCCCTTCCCCCATGTTATAACGCAGCAAGAAGGCCCTCCCCAGATACTGCACCTTGATGTTGGATTCCTCAGCCTTCAAAACTAGGAGCCAACAGATGTCTGCTCATTATAAATTATCCAGTCTCAGATATTCAGTTACAGCAGCACAAAACAGACTAGGATATGCACCTATCCATGTTTTCGTCACTGTTGTCCCTTGAAAAAATAACTTCTCTGATTTTCTTTTCCACAACCTTTATCTTTTAAAACTAACAGACCCCAATTTTATGTTATATGCATATTCTCTACTACTATTGTGATTTCTTAACATATAGAAACCAGAAGTTCATGAAATAACACGAAAATTGGTTCACTTTATTTTTGAAAATTGAATAAACATGTTCCATTTGCTCTCAGTAGCCTTCTATCACTTATTGTTCATTATGGCCATAGAATACACTTTCCAGAACTAAGTTTTTCACACTATTTAAAGAATTGACCGGAAAAAAGCATCCATTCATAAGAACTGTAATATATGAATATGTGTTCAAATGAATACGTATTGGCATGTTATGTAATCTACACAATAAAATCTTAGAGAAGTGGTATCAGCAAAAATGGTGGTTAGAACCTCATAAAATTTTCTCTTCCGTGAAAGCAAGGGGGAAACTGGTGAAAATGGTCAGAATCAGCTTTCCCAGAACTCTGGAAATTAACTGAAGGTTTGTAACAATTTGAAGAGCATGTATTTAAGAAAGAAGGCTGAATCTCAGTAAGAAGAGCAAGCACTCAGTAACAAGAGCACTTTAACCTGACTTATTGCAATCCTGCCCTCACAGCTCTTAGGTAGCCTTGAAAACCAACAGCCTGCAATCGCAGAGAAACCAGCAGTCTGACAGCCAACAGAATGGGAAAAATAATGATGAACCTCCTTCAAAGCCTCATTTCCAGAACATTAGTCATTATTTGAATTGTCTTATGGTCCCTGGAAGACTCTCAAGCTGGTTTTAACCCGGCTCAGAGCCCACCCACTATAGAAACCATTTCTACGACATCATTTTTCAAAAACAATTATAGGCAATTAATTCACTTCATGACTATGTGATATAGTGGGTAACAGCTGGGGCAAACTATAGGCTAACCAAAATGCTTAAAAGGAAAGACTGTGGAATTAGACTGTGAATTAGGAAAAGTTACTGTTTGGGTGAGTGTTGGAGGTATGCCTGACATACACACAGCTCCCAGGACAAGAAGACATTAATTCTAGACTTTTAAAGAAATCTCTAATCATTATCTGACCACTAAGCTAACAAGCTAACCAGGCAGAGACTTCAGTGGCCACACAACAAACAAGGCAAATTTTAATGAAATTGGAAGCCATTATCTTAAGTGAAATAATTCAGAAAAAGAAAATCAAATACTGCACATTCTCACTTATAAGTGGGAGCTAAATAATGTATCACATGGACATAGAGAATGAAACTAGACATTGGAGACTCGTAAGGGTAGGAAGGAATGAGGATGAAAAATTATTTAGTGGTTACAATGTATACTATCCAAATGATAGCTGCACTCAAAACCTGTATTTTGTTATATATTATTATAAATATATTATGTATTTAGTCACATAATCACATTTCTTTTTTTTTCTTCTTATAGATTTGAGTTACTTTCTAGCTGTCTTTAATTTCAGTCTGAAGGATTCTTTTTAGCATTTCTTATAGGACAGGTTTACTAGTAGTGAATTCTTTTAGTTTTTGTTTATCTGAGGATATCTGAATTTCTCCTTCAGTTATGAAGAATAGCTTTTTTGGATATAGGATTTTGGATTGACAGTCTTTCTTTCAGCAATTTTAATATGTCATTCCACTGTCTTCTGGGCCCATGATTTCTGATGAGAAGTTGTCCATTATTCTTACTGAGAACTGCTTATACACGATGAATCACTGTGTTCCTATTGTTTTCAAGATTCTGTCTTTGCCCTTGTCTTCCAACAATTGATCATATGTCTTGAGGATCTTTTTGAATTTGCCCCCTCTTGGATTTAATTGAACTTCTTGGGTGTGTAGAAAATTTTCATCAAATTTTGAAAGTTTGAGACCATTATTTTTTTTTGCAAATAATCTTTCTTTTTACTTCTCTTCTTTTTAGATTCCCAATGTGCATACCTATGCTGTTTTTAATGTCTCACTACATTTAGTTTTTTTAAGTCTAAATATTACGTTTTGGACACAGAGAGAATATTTGAGAAAGAAAAGCATAGTCTGCTAAGGTCATTTTACCAGTTTAACTAACATATAGATAGATAAACAACATACCTTCCTTTACCCTTCTCCATTGATAATATAATTGCCTTAAGTAATTAATCTATCCAGATTTAGAACTACATAGACTTTATAATTTCTACTTCAACTATCATACACAATTAAGACAATTCAAGAGGAAAAAATACCCATGTTTTTGCTTACTATGTTTTTCCTTTCTTATGTCCCAAATTTTCTTCTTTTATCACATAATTTCTGTTTAGAGAACTTGTATTACATTAGGATTATGTTAGGTTAGATCTACTGATGATAATTCTCTCAGTCTTCCTCCATCTGAAAATACATTGATTTCTCTTTTATTACTGAAGAACATTTGTGTGGTATATAGGATTCTGGGTTGGCAATTATTTTCTTTAAGATTTTGAAAAACATGTCATTTTCTTCTACACATAGTAAGAAATTAGTAAATATTGAAATAGAAAATAGTAGACTTTTTATCATTTCTGATTTTAAAAAATTTATTATTTGAATTGTTTTCTTTTCGTTTATAGATGTGATGAAACTTTCCTCTGGTGCTCTAAAATATTTTTTTCTTTTTAATTTGTAAAAGTTTAATTATAATGTACCTTGGTATGAATTTCTTTGGGTTTATCCATCTTGGGATTCATTCACTTTCTTCAATCTGTAGACTTATGTCTTTTACCAAATTTGGGGAGATAGACATTATTAATTTGAGTACATTTTCAGCCCCATTCTTTGTTTCCTTCCCCTTCATAACTCTAATAACATGAATGTTAGTTCTTCTTTTGTAGTCATGCAGGTGTCTATGGCTCTGTTCCCTTTTAGAAGTCTACTTTCCTTCTGTTGTTCAGATTTGGTAATATCTATTCTATTTCCTAGTTGATTAATTCATTGTTTGTCTCCACCTATCCTGCTATTGAGCCTTTCAACTGTGTTTTTTTACTTTTGGTTATTGTATTTTTCATATTGAAATTTCCGTTTGGTTATCATATCTTGAGAATATTCCTTTGGTGAGATTTTCTATTTTTTCATGATAGTTTTACATATTTGTGGGGGTAAAACTGATTTTTTTGACACAAGCATATAATATGTAATAATTAAATCAAAGTAATTAGGGTATTATTAAACCTTCTGCTTTAACTGGCTTTCCCTAAATCTGCCTAAGAAGGGAAAGGCATGAGTGGTGCTATCTCATTTTTTCTAAATGGATATAGAAGACTAGGTCCCCACTCAGGTTCAGGTGATACCTGAGATGGGATATTCATCATCAATCCTTGATAGGGGTGATCTGACACCACAGAGCCTTATTACAATATTAGCAGAATAAAAGTCCCTACTTGGCCTTCTCTGACGCTATCCTGGAAGAGTTTATGAGCTGCCTTGTCATAGCCTTGCAAGGGTGAAACTTCAGTGTCCCCACTCAGCTGTGACTACAATGGTTGGAAGTGGGGCAACAGTTTTTATATGAGGTTTGGCTGGAGTAGAGAAATTAATGCCTAAAAGTTTTTGGCTTTTTGGGTTTCCCCTTTCTTGGTCTTGTAGCAAAAGAGATAAGCCATTTATAGAGGTTTTGTTGTTGTTGCTTTTGCTCTATACTCATTGACATTTCTGAGCTACTGACTTTTCAGATTCAAGACTGAGATAAATGAGGCAAAAAGAAACTCCCAAACTTGGCATCACATCACTCTTCACATCCCAAGATCCCAGGCCCATTTGCTTTCTTCTTTTCTTAATGGCTTCTAATGTTTGCTTTATATATAAGATCCAGAGTTCTTAGTTACACTTAGCTGGAAGAATAGAGGGAAATACATTCTGAAATGGAATCTTCTTACATTTACTTTTCAATTAATTTATTTTGGCACATAAATATTGTATATATTTATCATGTACAACATGATATTTTGAACATTTTACCAGTTTACAAATATGTATTCATTGTGGAATGACTAAGTCGAGGTAATCAACAAATGCATTTATTACCTCATGCATTATTTTTTAGTGAGAACACTTAAAATCTACTCTGAGAGATGTTCAAGACTCATACATTGTCATTAACCATATTCAACATTTTGTACAATGAAGCTCTTGTACTTAGTGCTCCTATGTGACTGAAAGTTTGTGGCCTTTAACCAATATCTCTTCTTACTTCCAGCTCTTGGTAACCAACATTCTACTCCTTATATGATGGAACTTTTTTAGATTTCACATATAAGTAAAATTTTGTGCTAAGTGTATTTCTCTTTCTGTGCCTGACTTATTTTACTTAGCATAATGTTCTTCAGGTCCATCTACATCCATTTTAAGTTGATGTTTGTATATGGTATGAGATAAGAATCTAATCTCATTTTTCTGCATGTGAATATTCAGTTGTTCCAGAACTATTTTTTTTTTTTTTTAATGGTCCTTTCCCCATTGTGTGTTCTTAATGTTTGTGTCAAAAATCATTTGACCATAAATATGTGGATTTATTTCTGGGCTCTTTATTCTGTTCCATTGATCTATTCATCTGTTTTTATGACATCACCATGCTCTTTTCATAACTATAGCTTTGTAGTACATTTTGTGGTCAGATAGTCTGATGCCTCAAGCTTTATTCTTTTTTTTCAAGAATGAATTTTTCTATTTGGGTCTTTTTTGATTCCATATGAATTTTGGGATTATTTTTTCTATTTCTGTGCAAAATGTCATTGGAACTTTGTCATCAGATTTGGAGATCACTTTGGTAGTAGAGGAATTTAAAAAATAAAAATTCTTCAATCCACTTAAATGGAATATCTTTCCATTTATTTGTGTATTATTCAATTTCTTTCATTGGTGTTTCATAGTTTTTAACATATAGATCTTTCAAGTTCTTGGTTAAATTTATTTATAAGTTATTTTACCTTGTATAGCTATTGTAAATGGTAAATTTTTATTTTTTTAACCAGATAGTTTGTTGTTAGTATATAAAAACCCTAATAATTTTATATATTCTATAATTTTACTAAATTTAGTTATTAGTTATAACAGTTTTGTGGTGGTGCCTTTAGGATTTTTTTATATATAAGGTAACACCATCTGTAAACAGAGAGAATTTTACTTCTTCCTTTTCAATTTGGATTCCTTTATTTCCTTCTCTTTTATTTTGTGCCTAATTGCCCTGGCTAGGACATTAGTGCTATGTTGAATAGAAGTGAAGAGAGTGGATATTCTTGTCCTGCTTCTGATCTTAAAGAAAAAGCTTTCAACTTCTCACATTGATTATGATGTTAGCTGTAGACATGTTATATACAGCTTTTTTGTGTGTTGAAGTACATTGTTTCTATACTTAATTTGTTGATAATTTTTATCATGATAGAATAATTGAATTTTTTCAAATGTTTTTATGCATCTATTGAGATTATCATACATGTTTTGTCTTTCATCTGTTAATATGATTTATCACATTTGTTGATTTGCATTAGTTGAACCATCCTTCTATCCCAATGATAAATCCCACTTGACCATGGCAAATGATCCTGTTAAGTGTTATGTAACTCAGTTTGCTAATTTTTTTTTTTTAGGATTTTTACATCTTCACTCACCAGGAATATTAGGATATTAGCCTGAAATTTTGAGATTTTTTTTCCTTTTTGATATAGGTATTTGTTGCTACAAACTTTCCTCTTAGAATAGCTTTTGTCACATCTTATAGGTTTGGGTGTATTGGGTGTATTGTGTGTTCATTTTTGTTTGTCACAAGATATTTTCTAAGTTACTTTTTAATTTTTATTTTGACCCATTGGTTGCTCTGGAGCATGTTGTTTAATTTCCACTTACTTGTAAATTTTCCAAAATTCCTCCCATCATTGATTTCCAGTCAGAAAAGGTAGTTGACATAAATTCAATCTTCCTAAGTTTGTTAATACTTGTTTTGTAGGCCAAAATATGATCTATCCTGGGGAATGTTCTAAGTAACATAAGAAAAATGTGTATTGTGGTACTATTAAGTATAATGTTCTGTACATGTCTTAGTTCCATGTCATCTAAAATGTAGTTCAAATGCAATCTTTTTTTGTTTTCTGTCTGGATGACCTGTTCATTGTTAGAAGTGTGGTACTGGGTGGTGCCTGTTGCTCAAAGGAGTAGGGCGCCAGCCCCGTATGCCGGAGGTAGTGGGTTCAAACCCAGCCCGGGCCAAAAACAGAAAAAAAAAAAAAAAAAAAAAAAAAAGTGTGGTACTAAAGTCCCTTACTGTGTTGTATTACAGTCTATCTCTTGCTTTAAATCGATAAGCATTTGTGTTATATATTAAGGTGCCTTGATGTTGGATATAAATATGCAGAGGGTGCCCAAAAAAATGTGTACATATTTTAAGATCGGGAAAATTGTATTAAAATTATACTAATACAGTTTTTCCTTTGTTAAAATTTGTATACAATTTGATATAATTAACATATCATGTTGACAAATGTACCCATTTATCATTCTATAATGATCTCCTTTATCTTTTTATACCTTGGCTTTACCTTTATTTTATCTGATATAAGTACAGTGTTCCTTTTTGATTTGTTTGCATAGAATGTTTTCTTCCATGCCTTCACTTTTAGTCTATGTGTTTTCCTAAAGGTGAAGTGAGTTTCTTACAGGAAGCATATAATTAGGTCCTTTTCTTTTTTTTTTTAATCTATGAAGACACTCTTATGTCTTTGGATTAGAGAACTTTATCCATTTACTTTTACTTTCAGGGTAATTATTGACAAGCAAGGATTTACTATAGTCATTTTGTTAATTGTTTTCTGGTTATTTTGTAGATCCTTTGTACTTTCTTTCCCCTATTTCTGTCTTCATTTGTGCTTTGGTGCTTTTTCTCCATTAGTATGGTTTGATTCCTTACTTTTTATTTCTTTTGTATCTAATGTTGGCTTTTAATATTTTATTACCATGATGCTTACATAAAACATCTTATAATATGCTTCACTTTAACTTTGATCACATTAAAAATATTGACTTTATTTTCCTACAACATCCCCCAATTTGAATGTGTGATGTCACAATTTACATCTTCATTGTGGATCCCTTAAAAATTACAGTAGCTATTATTATTTGTAATAATTTTGTATTTTAACCTTTATAATAAAGATATAAATCCTCTATATACCACCATTATGGGATTAGAATATTCAGAATTTAACAATGTACTTACATTTACTGGTGGTATTTCTACTTCATGCGTTTTGTGTTGTTTTAAGTGTCCTTTTCTTTCTTTCTTCTTTTTTTTTTTCTTCTTTTTTTTTTTTTTTTTTTGGGTGTCCTTTTCTTTACATTTGAAGTACTCCTTTAACAGTACTCATAAAACAAATCTAGTGGTCATGAACTCCCTCAGCTTTTGTTTGTCTGGGAAAGTTTTTCTTTCTCCCTCATTTCTGAAGGACAACTTTGCTGTGTAAATTATTTGTAGTTGGCAGGGTTTTTTTCCCTTTAGTATTTTGAATATGTCACTTCACTCTCTTTCTTCTTCAGATTTCTGCTCAGAAGATCATGGCTAACCTTATTGGAACATCCTTATTTATTATATGCTTTTTTTACCCCTTTTCCTGCTTTAAGAATGCTCTCTTTACCTTTGATTTTTGATAGTTTAAATTCTAATATATTTTGGTATAGTCCTGTTTGAATTGAATCATTTGGAAAACCTTTGGCCTTTCTATACCAGTATATTTTTATCTTTCCTCAGATTTGGAAAGTTTTCTGCTATTTTTTTTTTTTTAATAAGTTTCTGGCCCAATGTCTCTCTCTCCTTCTTAAACTCTTATATTTCAAATATTTGATCTTTGGATGCTGTCCCATGTGTTCCATAGCTTTCTTCATTCCTCTCTCTTTTTTCTTTTTTTCTACTCTGACTTTATATTTTCAAATAACCTATCCCTTAATTCACAAGTTCTTTATCTACTTGATAAATTCTACTGTTGACATTTTCTATTGCATTTTTACTTTCATTTGTTACATTCTTCAGCTCCATCATTTCCCTTTTTTATACATACAGTAGAACCTTCATAGTTAACCACCACCCTACATTGACCACCTTTTAAAGTTGACCTGATTTTCATAAACCAGGCATGTACCACATGTACGTATCAGCACAATAGGTATAGTTCCTTATGTTGACCATCTCTGTATGTTGATCAGTTTGTTACAGTCCCTTGGATGGTCACTTACAGTTATTATATACACATAAAATACAATTATTTTGAATTGTTAAGACATTCATAATTCTCTCTTTCTTAAGAGTCAGTTATTGGTGCTTTATTTTGTTCCTTTGATGGTGTCATGTTTCTCTGATTGTTCTTGATCCTTCTGGCTGTGTGTTGATGCCTGCACACTTGAAAAGGTAATGGTCTATTTTTGTCTTTGAAGACTAACTTTTTCTGGGAAAACCTTTGACCAATCACCTCTCCAGAGATTTGCCCAGGACATTGGGCATGGTCTGTAGGAAGACTTGCAGGAGTCCTTAGGTAGATTGACCTAGCATCTGAGTCAACAGGTAGGTGGGTCTGGTGCATGAGTTCACATGGTTGGGCCTAGAACCTGGGTCCACAGGGGGAAGACACAGGGCTGCAAGAATGTGTCTGGAGACTAGGTCTGCATCATTGGGTCTCGAGGCTGTATATGTGACAGCTAACTTGAAGCCTTAGTTCACAAGTGCTTATCTGGCATAGGTGGAAGTTTTGAGTTTGAATCTACAAGAGCTGACCAAACACTAGAATGAGCCAGGTGGCTAAGTCACTGGGATTAACCTGGAACCATGAAGATTGGCATGGGTCCATAGGTAATTGCCTGGAGCATGGATCTTCAGCAGTGGCCCTGGAACCCCATGGCCAACTGAGCACTAACATCTACTGGGGTAGACTTAGACTTTGGGTCTGCTGAAGTATCCCTGTACCACTAAAGCCTGCTGCCACTGGTACTAGCCTTGAGCCTAGGGTCAGCTTGATGCTTGACCAGGCATAGAATCTGGTTCCACACAGGCAAGCTGAGGATCACATGTACTGGCCTGGTGTCTGAAGCCATAGGAGCTGGCTTAGAGCTTTGGTCCATGTATGCCAGCCTGATGCCAGTCAGTCTGGAGCTTGAGATGACCTGGAAGACTGAGCCTTCAAGGTGGGCCTGAAGCCTATGTCTCTGGAGGCTAGCCTGGTACTCACAGCCTGGGGCCACTGATACCAAAGACAGTCTGGGCCCCAAAGTTGACCTTTGGGGTCAACTCAGCAATATAGCAGGCCCCGCAGATGAATCTACCAGGTAGGCCTGCAGACTAGTACTACAGGATCAAGCTTAGCATAGAGGCAGGCCTTGAACATAGTACATGAGTGCCAGTCTGGTATTTGGGGACAAGAGAGCTTGTCCAGTGCTGAGTTGCATTGGGGTGAGCCCAGCATTGGTATCTGAGGTCTGGTGCTCATTTCCTTCTCTTTCCACCAAGTGGATGATATCTCTTTCCATGTTGCACTGCCCAGAGTTGAGAGATGGATGACATGAGTAACATAAAACTATCCTTCCCACCATTTTCATTGCATCATTTCTTGGTTTTTGTGCTACACTCAGATGTTGTAATCTCTTACTTGGTTTTCTTGGTGCTTATGTAGATATTTTTGTGTGCAGATATGGATAGTTTGTCCAAACTAATGTCTCTGCAGAGGGAACAAGCACTAAAATGTCTTATTCTACCATCTCAATCTACTAAAATGTATTTTAAATATTCGGGTTAAATTTTTTATCTTCAATGTCTTTTTTTATCTTCAATTACTTTGTATAGGACTTAACCATACTCTATGACACTCATGTTTAAA
Source organism: Loris lydekkerianus (assembly GCA_963574355.1). Lineage (NCBI taxonomy): Eukaryota > Metazoa > Chordata > Mammalia > Primates > Lorisidae > Loris > Loris lydekkerianus. Next base: position 20,116 of record CAUYPK010061777.1, read on the forward strand.
TACAAGTTTTTCTATGCTCCTAGGAGCCTAATCTTAAGGTTAGTGAGGTGAACCAGAGTAGATTTCATTTCATGGTTGTAGAGCAGGGTTCATTGTGCTATCACCAAGAATAAATAATTTAAAATGTGCCTATAATTCTTTCTGAAATCTGCTTTCTCTTCTCCTCTCCCACTCATGTCTGAATCTTCCTTTTCTTTTGTCCTTAGTGTCCTTCCTGTGCCATCAATTTGGATTCTATTCCCTGCAATCATTCCTCAGTATGGAGCTTTGTCCTAGAAGAGAATTTCAGCTAATTACCTTTTAGAGCTCACAGGGCTCAGACTGACTCAGCATTTTCAAGCTTTCCAAAGTCTCCCCGCACTCATACATACATTGAGGCTTAAAATACTCTTCTAGTCTTGGCTGTTTTTCTGAGATTGTGTGACTAAGTTTCTGCTCCTTAGTGGAGTCTCTTTCTTTTGGTGGTGAATATTTGTTAGTAATTTCTGGATTCCCTGGTTCTCAGATTTCTTCTGCAATTTCAACCATGGGAATGTGTCTTAGTCTGTTTGGACTGCGATAATAAGTTATTAAAGGCTGGTGGGTTAAATAAAAACTATTTATTTATCACAGTTCTGGAGGCTAGGAAGTCCAAGATCAAGATGCCAATAGACCTGGTGTTTTATAATGGTCCATGTCCTGGCTTTTAGATTGCTGTCTTATTTTTTTCTTCTCTTCTTACATGCTAAAGAGCAGAGACAGAGAGCCAGCTCTTGTGTCTCTTATAAGGATGTTAATCTTGTTTACGATGTCTCCAAATTCATGATCTAATTATGTACCAAAGGCCTCACCTCCTAATAACATCATACTGAAGGTTAATATTTCAACATATAAATTTGGGGAGTCGGACACAAACAAGCAGTCCATAAGAGGATCTTCTGCTATATCTTGGAGTTTGGGGGTACCTGGTCATCTAGTATTGTTGAATATATTGTCCATAGAATTTTGATCTTATTATTCTCTTTTCTACATCTGTTTTGTGAGGGGATTCAGGTATATTTTAAAAACTACACCACCATTACCATCTAACTTTTTCCAAAATGACTTCTTTAAAGATATATAAACTGCCTGTGTATCACATTGTGTTAAAAAATTTCATTTGCTTTAACAATTTTACTGACTCTACTTTTCCCAAGATCACCAATAACATTCTTGCAGTTAAATTTACTTAAAGTTGCTTTCTAATTTCTTCTCTCACCACTCAAAAAAATGTATTCAATTCTTAGCTAGACAGAATAGCATTAAAATCCATGAATATACATGTAGGCCTTTGTATATATTGTTATTTCTTACTGGGAAATTCTTTCCTTTTCCCTCCCTACATTCCTTCACTTCCATCATAAATTCACCAATCTCTCAAGATTGAGCGTATGTCTCTCATATGCATTTCTTACTCAGTGTTCAAGTTTGTAATAGCTCTTAGAATGACGCATCATAATTGTATACTTGCTTCACAATCCCTACTATAAAAATTATCTTTAAGAGTTTAGACTATATTTTACTCATTTCCACATTCTTAATTTTGTTTATTTATTTATTATTATTAATTATTATTATTATTATTATTTGTAGAGACAGAGTCTCACTTTATCACCCTCGGTAGAGTATCATGGTGTCACGCAGCTCACACCAACCTCCAACTTCTGAGCTGAGGCAATTGCCTTGCCTCAGCCTCCTGAGTAGTTGGGATCACAGGTGCCTCCCACAATACCAGGCTATTTTTTGTTACATTTTGGCTGGAGCCTGGTTTGAACCCGCCACTCTCAGTATTTGGGGCCAGCGCCCTACCTACTGACCCCTATCCACTGAGCCACAGGCGTTGCCCCACACATCTTTAATTTTAGTGTACTTTGTAGGAGAATCGTTCAATAATTATTAAATGAATTAATCAAAGAATAAAATAGTTATTTCATGACCTAGTATTTATATAAGCCTATGTTTCAAATAATCTTATTTATAGTAATTTATAATAATCGCTATTTTATGGATCATGAAGTAATCATCTATACTGTGTGAAATTTATAAAAGTACCAGGAAGCAAAATTAAAATCACCTGTGGTATAATCCCAATGCTCCATAAAAATTATTGTCAAAAATTTTAGTTTGCATCCTTCCTTTTTTTTTTTTTTTTTTCCTCTGTGTATGTGTATATAAAAAGAAAAATCTTGGAAAAATTAAAATGATATATTTTTTGTTTCACTTCCAAATTTCTATGCATGAGATAATTTAAAATGAGACTTTTTCACATAAGCGTAATCATGATGTCATGAGAAGTTTCTAGCCTCTGAAGGTGAAGTGCCTGGGCTCAAAGCCTGATTGTACCACTTATAAGCAGTAAAAATTTAGACTAGTTATATAACTTCTCTGTGCCTCAGCTCAGTCCTAAAATGAAGATAATGATAATATATTGCTCCTGGGATTGCAATTAGGGCTAAATGAGTTGGCATTTGTAAAGTTTTTAAAATAGTGCCTTGCACATAATAAGTGCTGTAAAGGAAATTGTTAATGAGATTAAATAATCTTGATTCTCTGCATGCTTCTCATATCATAACATCCTTTAAAATAACATTATGTAGAGACAATTTCAGCCCAAATGGAAGAGAAATGCAGAAAAAAGAATACACTTTCACTCCTGGAAGAAAGAAAGAGGAAGTAATGAAAGGGTAAAGTAGAAAAGTCAAACTCTAAATCTCTACCAGATGTGAGAAATGCACTGTATAGACGCTCAACACTAATATCAATGGGTAATAAAGCATCAAATCTAGTGTCTACTCATCCAGGTCTTGCCCGGAAGAAGCTGCAAACTCTCTGAGAAACCTTGCATTCAGTCTGGGATCACATCCCACAGTGGCAGTGCAGCAGTGTCAGAAGGAGGTGTATAGAAAAGTCTCCCAGATTGCATGTGGTAGAGAGAAAAGTTAGAGTTTTTCAAAAATATTACCACTAAAAAAGAAAGACTAGTGCCAAAAAAAAAAAAGAGGCATGGAATGAGTAAATAAATATTTGTGAGGATAGAGCTCACAATCAATAGAAGCAGATGACATCATAGGCACAAAGACCAGGTAGGGACAAGCACCTCAGTAACAGTGAGAAAGAGGCCAATGCCAAAGATAAGCAGGGTGACATCTCTCAACAATAGAGTAAAAGTATTAGAGAACAATCAAAGGACACCTGAAAACATACCTAAAATTTTACCCTCTCTAGCCAACCTCAAATCTTATCTACTCTAATACACGTGGAAGCCATTTAAGGGGACACAAGGGCAGAGCAAGGACCATGTAAGGCTGAATATTTGCCCAAATAAAACAATTCTAGAACAAAAGAGTTTCTTTTTAACTGGAAGAGAATAAATTATATGTAGTTGGAGAATTTATGTAATACATGTATACCTCAGTGTATACTGAGCCCAGATAGACAAAGGGGCTCAGGAAAAATATGAGAGTAGTAACAGAAAATAAAGATGTATTTACTTAGTACATTTCAGAAATGGAAGATCAAATTATCAATCCTTCCATGTAATTTATTTTTAAAATTTTTAGATCATATTTTACATATAATGTGTTCCTTTAAGATTATATGAAAAATATTTTCCCATAACATTCTTCTAAAATACATTTTTTAAAAAATTTTTTATTGTTAAATCATAGCTGTGAACATTAGTGCAATCACCTGTACCCATTCTAAGATGCACCATAGATGTGGCCCCACCCATTATCCTTCCTGCACAAAAACCTCCCCCTTCCCTTCCTCTTCCTTGGCCCTTTCCCCATAGTCTTGTGGTATAGTTGGGTTATAGCCTTCATGTGAAAGCTATAATTTAGCTTCATAGTAGGACTGAGTACATTGGATACTTTTTCTTCGATTCCTGAGATACTTTGCTAAGGAGAATATGTTCCAGCT